>RXPK01001056.1:0-88863 GCA_004143645.1 Protaetia brevitarsis | reverse complement strand
TCAAGAAAACTAATTTACAAAAATACCATTGATTCCAAAATGTTGTCGTAGAAAAAAACTGTTTTCCAGAAAGAAATATCAACTTATTACCAATGAATGAGCGAATTACTACATAAAAAGTCATACATTAAAGAATTTCTCACATTTGCACATGCGTGCGTTTATACCGTTCGATATTTATCTATAATTTTTTTCAATCGTTTATATTTCATCTAATATCACAAACAATATATTTCTGAATACTGTAAAAACAAGAAGGAATTTATCGTGGTAATAGCTCAACAAACAGGTAAAAATCAATATTAACATTAAGTGAAATAGTTTATTACTTTATAACAGTTTATAGGACTATCATACACTTCAGCGAATGAGCGTCAAAAGAAAGTTACATTTCATCCCTATAAAGTTATAACGTACAGGAATAATACCATTAGATCACGATAGGCGATTGAAGAATTGTCATTGGTTTAAAAAACAATTTAAGACAATGACTTGCCAAACAAATCATTTTCTCGGATGAAGCCTGGTTTTATCTAACAGACTATTTCAATTTACAAAACTATTGTATTTGGTCTGCAGAAAATCCAACGAATTTCGAGAAACGCAATTGACATCCCGTAAAAGTTGGAGTTTGTGAGCTATGTCCAACGGCAACGCAATAATAGGGCCAATTTTTTCGAGGAAACTGTAACAGCCAACGTTACCAACAAATGTTGAAATTGTTTATTGCAGATTTACAAGAAAATAGGTTGAAGCAAGGTATATTTCAGCACGATAATGCTCCAGCACATACTGCTCGACAAACTGCCAATCTTTCAACAGTTTTTTTGCTGACAGGTTCGTTAGAGCACAAAGAATGGCCACCAAGATCGCCTGATCTAACCCCATTAGATTACTTGCATGTTCGGCTATCTAAAAAATAGGTTCTATAGAAACCGCATGCATATCACAGAGAACTGAGAGATGCAGTTTTGTCACTTAATAATTATATTATTGTATGTTATAATTTAAGTAAAAATAAATTTAGTTAAAACACCAGTTAGTACTGAATTGTAAAATCATAATTAGAAAGTAAATAATTACATTTATTATTACTAGCAGAACACCAAATCATATCGTTTATATAATGCGAGTTCAAATATAGTTACGTTTCCCTTATTTATGAAGATCCATACGGTTCTTATATTATTCCAACATGACTTAGTTCAAACCTTCATTACACAAACAAGCGGCATACTAACCAACCCTGTTACTATCTATAGGAGCGGAATTGACAATCATTTAATCTGTGTAAATGCGATGCTACTGTCGTACTAATATTCTCAATTTCATAACTCAAGACGTAATTTGATTTAATGCTTCAGGTTCGTTTATCTTAACCATTTTTTAGTTGAATAGGAAAAGAACAACATATATCTTTTCTAGTAATATTAAAGGAACCATTTTGATTGTTAATTAGAAGAAGTTGAAACTTGAAACATCATTCATATTATCGTCCAGAGTTGACACGACGAATCCAAATTGCTTTCGGGCGTTCCATGTGATTGTTCAAGGACATGCGCAGCAGAGGTATTAAAATTTACGACTAAATTTTGATAGTTATTTTAATGCCTTTACGTTGAAGTTACTAAAAATAGCGGCGGGAAATTTAAATTTGCCTGTTAAGGTCGTAACCGTTCGATGTAAGCAAAAAATATTCCTAAGTTCAGTATAGCTCTCATTACCGGCTCTATATAAACCCATCCCAATGTTTAATCTTTCAATTTCAGGCTCAATACAGCAAGCTTGAAAGATCCCCTTGATTGAGGACAAAACATCTGCCAGAAGAACATCTAGGACATAGTTCCAAATCAGAAGCCAATATCATTCATAAAACATTTCCCCTATTTGTCTCATACTTAAGAGAACACTTTGTATAAAAACATATCGATGAAATGCACGGATGTAAAATTAAATAAGAGACCTTTGATATAAAAACTAAGTACTATTAACACGATCTGCGCAGTCAATAGGTACCTCTAGGCCTAATTTGATTCATTCTCGACTGAAATAAATGAACATTCTCGACCGAGGCTGAGATAGCTCCACAGCACCTTTCCAAATGGACGACAATATAAAGGAACACAAGTTATCTCGATTTACTCCATCGTTTATAGTCGAGGTCGAGCAATTCTTTAGGAAGGTTAATGATTATATAAAGGTAAAATGATTAGGATTTAAATTGCTGTTATATCAGTCTTAATAATTATAAGGAAAAGTAGGTATACAGGTATTCCACGTAACTGGTTCATTAAAAGTTTATGATGTTCTATTATTTACTTATATTTGAGATTTTGGCACCAGTATCTGTTCGATTGGAACTATAAATGTAAAATACCTTAACCAAAATATCACTTCCGGTTGACCGGAAATGGATGTCAACTTTGTTATTTTAAATAGAATGATATAATTTTTTATTCATTTTTGGATTCTACAACTACAAATACGTCAGTTTTCATTAGCTATTCCTATAGCTACATGTTGCGTTTTGAGTTATTTAAGTTTTTTCTTTTTTTTAGTCATAATCATTGCATCATTGAGAAATTAATATCTCGGTTAATACTGCAAGTAGAGACTCCAAATTTGCTATGTTATGAATGTAGGTATTACTCTAAGAAACGGTAAGCACACTTTACATTCTAACATACAGGGTGTTCAAAACTAAGGGACAAAGTGGACATATTTTCAAATGCAGAAAACTCAATTTTTTTTAAATAGAACACCCTGTATTTCAATCGGAATTAGGAAGTAAATATCATCCCCTATCACTTTATATCGCATTCCCATACTATCTTTAATAGATTTGAGATATGAGCGGACTCTTTGTTAAATAGACTAAGTAGCCCTATCTTTAAATGTTTGTAGCTGGCTCTGAAATGGATTCACGTCAAATTTATGTATTATTTTTGAATAACCATACAAGAATGTCTGTTCGAATAGTCATTTCTATTAATATTGCGTTGTACCAAAGTGTAATTACAATGATATACATAAACAGTTTTGGCTAGTCAATGAATTTGACATTAATCCCATTCAGAGCCAGCTACAAACACGCAAAGATAGGGCTACTTAGTCTGTTTAACAAAAAGTCGTTCATATCTCAAAATCTATTAAAAATAGGTATAGGGAATGCTGATATAAAGTGATAGGGGATGATATTTACTTCCTAATCCGATTAAAATACAGAGTGTTCTATTTAAAAAAAAAAATGAGTTTTCTGCATTTGAAAATATAATAGTCACTTTGTTTCCTCGTTTTGAACACCCTGTATGTTAGAATGTAAAGTGTGCTTACCGTTTCTTAGAGTTATATCTACATTCATAACATAGCAAATTTGGAGTCTCTACTTGCAGTATTAACCGAAGATATTAATTTCTCAATGATGCAATGATTATGACTAAAAAAAAAAAAGAAAAACTTAAATAACTCAAAACGGCAACATGTAGCTATAGGAATAGCCAATGAAAATGACGTTATTTATAGTTGTAGAATCCAAAAATGAATAAAAATTATATCATTCTATTTAAATAAGAAAGTTGACATCTATTTCGGTCAACCGGAAGTGATATTTTGATTAAGGTATTTTAATTTATAGTTCCAATCGAACAGATACTAGTGCCAAAACTCAAATATAAGTAAATAATAGAACATCATAATATTTTTAATGCAACCAGTTCGTGCATAAACCTGTATGACAGTGATTAATTATAAATATAACCAGATGTATAGCTTTTGTGCCTATATAAGAATCTTTGGAGAAAAAATAAATGGCTGTATAGATCAAGTCGTTTAGCAAATTAGCAAATCAAGTTTTTTTTTTTTTGTTACTAATAGTGAATTAATTTTAATGTTAATCCAAACACCGAAAAAAAAGATGTATTATTAATCATAAATGATGGCTCCTATAAATCATGATGATATATATACAAGTATTTAAGAATCATTTATTAGCGTTTCACCTACATATATCTATGCAAAGTATGCCAAATTTAATAGTAACTATCTATCACCTTGAGTTGACAGTAATGATCCCATTAAGCAGAAGATAGAAATGTATCTATTTAGCAACGATAGATAAATTATATATATTTATTACCTGCTACATTCGAGTGATGTATGCATGTGTGATGATTTCGAAGAACTTCATACTATACGGGATGTTCATGTAAAAAAAAAAAACTGAGAACACTTTAATATTTCCTAAAAACAGTTGAAGATATGTATAGGAAATTGCCTCCATGAGATATGTCTGAAGAATCCATATCTTTCGAAGACGCATCCATTTATTTGTTATCGAATTTATTACATTTGGCTGATACACAGTATACAGGGTGATTCTCAATATATGCGACAAACTTTAAGCGCTAATCCCTGGGGTTATTTTGATCATAAAAGTTGACAAGAACATATGTCCAAAATCGCTTAGTTCTAAAGTTGTACAATGTTTAATAGTAAGTTAACATAATTAATGTTTTTATTATAAATTAACAAAATAATTAGTAAAATAAAATTAACTTATACTAACTGTTGAAAATGACCGCCCCCAACTGCAATACAAGCTTCTATCCTCCGTCGTATTGACTGGCGAGTCCGTTCTAAAATACCAGGGGTATTTCGAATTGTTTGAAAAGCTGCGATAATACGATTTCTCAATTCATCGACATTTTCAATGGGAGTCGTATAAACTAATGATTTAAGGTGACCCCAGAGAAAAAAAAAGTCCAAAGAATTTAAGTCTGGAGACCGAGGAGGCCACGGTTGTGGACCTCCCCCATCCTATCCACCGATCTGGATCCGTATTGTCCAAAAACTCGCAAGCAACTAAAATAAAATGCGCTGGAGCACCGTCATGCATAAAATACATTTGTAATCTTAATTGCAACGGAACTTCTTCCAGCAGTAGGGGTAGCTCCTCTTGCAGAAAATTGCGGTATACCTCGCCATTTAACCGCATCGGTAAAAAATGTGGACCTATCAAGTGATCTCCAACAATTCCCGCCCCCACAGATTGACAGAGAATTGATATTGATGACGGGCATTCACTAGTTCGTGCGGATTTTCTTCGGCCCATATGTGATTATTATGAAAATTAATAATCGCGTTTCTAGAGAAAGTAGCCTCGTCGGTGAAGAATATTTGTGCCAAATAGTCAGGATTTTGTGTGATTTTATGTTGCGTCCATTGACAAAAAGCCACTCTTTGCGGAAAATCTGCCGGCAAAAGTGCCTGCACTCGTTGAATGTGATATGGATACAATAGTTGATCTTTCAATATTCTCCGAACTGTAGCCTGATTGATGTTTAAAGCAAACGCATTTTTTCTGGTGCTTGTAGTAGGATGTTCCTCAATTTCATTTAGAACCATTTCTTCAACTTGTGGAGTTCTCACTGTAGATGGGTGCCCGTTATCAGTCGTCCGTTTTTTTTAAATTTCCCGTTTCACTAAGACGTTGGTGAAGACGGGCAAATATTGAAGGATGCGGGATGATACGGTTCGGGTATCGTTCTTCATAAAGACGTCTAGCAGCACGCGAATTTCCATTTGGCAAGACCGTAAACGAAATGCATATCACACATCTCAGCATTCGTGTAATTCATTTTAGAAAACAGAAACTGGCAATAAACTGAATGAATACTCTGACAAATATTGAAATGACAAATAAACAATTCCCTCTCAACCCAATAGTTTTTGAAGAACCAACTGTGATATTATATCGTGTTAGTCATAGTTCATAATTTATTATTAAACATTCAATAACTTTAAAACCAAACCGTTTTGGACATATACTCATATGAACTTTTATGATCAAAATAACCTCAGGAATCAGCTCTTAAAGTTTGTCGCATATATTGAGAATTAGAGTGTTTCACTGGCAGGGCATATTTCTATAATTCGTATAAACAACGACAGATAAGTGCGTAAAAAGTTTGTACAAATTGTAGTTTGCAGGATATAGATTTTGTTGCTTTAACAAATCCTTTTTGTCTGTGTAGAAAATGAGAACATTTCGTATTAGGCATATCGAACAAAATGAAAAGCTCAACATAACTTCACGGTAATTACTGCAGATAAAAATGAACCATCATGATGTTCTTATATCGCATTTTCAATTTCTTTCAACATATAGGGACTTATCATCATCTGAAATAAGGACATATATGTATGTATACACAAGCAAACAGAAAGAGATTATTATACAACGTGTGTATAAATTGTTGCAAAAGCTACACGTAGCGACATACTTCGTTCGTTTCTGAATCGAAAATCTAAATGGTAAAATATTGTACTATGCTTCATAAGTCTTCACGAGGTTCTTGAAATTCGGTTTTTTAGTTCCTTAATAAGCGTTTGTGTTCGTTATTTGTCGGTATAGATAGCTGCAATTTTTAATTTAGACGATTTCTTATTCCTGCTTTTTCGTAAACAGTTTCTTTTTGATTTTAGAGCCTGGTTTCAACATTTCTTCATAAGCATCCTCTCATGAAAAATACATTTGGCAACATTGTAGGACAATGACTTTGTATTCTAATTTGATTTTAATCAAAACCATTACTGTCAAATTTTGACATTAATCTGAAGTGTTCAATTTTATGCAAGCTCTGCTCTTTTTCGTGATTACTCGTATTCTCTTGATTAGTTTTTCTGTTTCAGTGTTTTTATCGTTCTCGTATTATTGTTTTGTTTATTTACAATGGTTTTTACATTTAATGAATATGCCGATATGTATATGGTATACGGTTTTTGTAATGGAAATGGTAACATGGCAGAACAGGAATATCGCGTACGTTTTCCAAACCGGAGACATCCTACTGGAAACGTATTTCGACGGCTGGACCAACGTCTACGTGAAACTGGTTCATTTAAGAAAAGAAATGCCAACGCTGGTCGACCTAGACAACGGCGTACATTACAACTGGAAGAGGAAATTCTAGACTCAGTACATAGGAGGGATCTTCAGTCAGTACTCGACAGTTGGCGTCCACATTCAATATCCGCAGTAATAAGACCGTTCATTTGGTTCTACGTGAAAACCTTCTTTATTCCATACCATATAACTAAGGTGCAGCCGCTCTATGAAAACATAACATACACCGTTTAAACTTTTGTCATAGTATCTTAAATAGGATTCAAGAAGATGGCGACTTTTAAGAGGTGTTCTTTGGACCGACGAGTCTATGTTTACCAGAGATGGTGTACTCAATACCATAATTTTTCACCATTGGGCAGATGAAAATCCTCATGCGTTTTCGGGAATACGGTCACCAAAGAAAGTTTTCAGTTAATGTTTGGCTGGGTATAATAAAATCACGTGTCGTTGGGCCAATCTATCTGCCAAATCGACTTGATGCCAACGGGTATTTAAATGTATTAGAACAAGTTATTGACGAGATGCCATTGAATATACGCCCGTAACATGTTTTACATGCATGATGGAGCTCCGCACATTTTTCTCGTAATGTGAGAGAGTGGTTGATGAACACTTCCCTAACAGGTGGATTGGTCGCGGTGGTCCTATCTTATGGCCTGCAAGGTCTCCCGACCTAAATCCTTTAGACTTTTTTGTTTGGGTTTCATAAAGGTGAAAGTTTACGCAACACCTCCACAAGACGCTGACGAAGTTATAGGACGAATTAACGCGGCAGTATTAGAAATTACACCGGAAAAGCTTGAACAAGTAATACAGACAATACCTAGTGGATTGCAAATGTGTTTACAAACAGACGGATATCAATTTGAACATATGCGTAGGTAATAGTGTCGCTAATTTATTACAAGAGATGCGTTCGAAAAATCAAAACTACTAATTCTGTTTTAATAAAGCTTTCTTATTGCTTTTCCCTATGTATCATTTGTGTTATCCAATTTGTCATTTGTAATTCTGGTCTGTCAATTTTGACAAGTATTGTAACTACCATTATGATAGTATGCGACTACAGTGTTGCCAAATGTATGTTACTTTCAAGTGGCTCCTGAAGACGCACGAAGTATAGTACCATATTTTACCATTTAGATTTTAGATTCAGAAACGAAGGAAGAATGTCGTTGCGTATAGCTTTTACGACAATTTATACACACGTTGTATATACTTTAAAACTAACTTTCATTTATTCATGGCATTTCTACAATATCAGCATCGGTGCCCCAATAATTAATCGCGATTTTATCATAATATAATTTTAGTACAAAACGCATTATTACTCATCCCTAATGCAAAACCATTACCATATATATAAATATACATTACATCGTACTTCGAATACATACGTAATTAATGGCCCTGCGCACTTACTTAACTGTAAAAGGGAATTGTGTCACTGAAATACAGGTACGAGGTTTACATACCTGCTACATACATAATACATACGTTCAGCGCTTAAATTATTTTTCTAAAGTGGCATCTACGAATACCACACATATAAGACACCACTTTATTCTTCAAACCAGAGATAACTGTATTTACATATCTGCATGAAGAAGCGACATACAGATGTTATTCATATATCTTATATCTAATATGCAGTTATCTACTTGTCTTATATATATATAGTTAAGAAAATAATTATCTGAATGACTTTTATAGCTTGAGATGGTGAAGTCTATTGCCCTCGATGCGAGCTTTTGGTTTGCGATCGCCATGTTTTTGACGTGTAAGTAGCGATTGAGGTTATGTCTATGCAGAGGCATACTGTTACAGCGGTTATAAATGAGCCCCAATTAAGTTTGAATGTTATAGGTTGTGGTTTCAAAATACTATTACTGCTTTGACACAGATTTATCTGCAAAAGAAATCACTTTAATTGTTTTATACAGTTATTCTTGGTGGTGTTCGAATATTAATGGTAAATTACTGTCAAGCCAAGTGTATATGTTAATATTAATAGGTTGCTGTTATGGAATTGTTAAAAGATGTCATATGGAAGATTGTAATTTTTGACAAGTTTTACAAAAACTGTACCACACTTTTCCAAAATTTGCTAAATTATACACCAAACAAGAGATTTTCTTATGTATAGGTTCTACTAAAATTATTTTAGATGCTTGAAGCGCTGCAATTCCACAGCTATGGCCGAATTTAACAGAAATATGGATCGTTTTTTTTTGAAGGTTGAAGGTTTGTTTGCGAATATAAGACTAATTAATCCAGATATAAAAAAAAATTCTTCACCATAGTATTCAAGGTGTGAAAAGATATAGAAAAGCATGTATTTTAAACGATATTGGAAGATTGCAAATTTTTACAAGTTTTTTAAGGAATGCACCTTCAATTTTTTTGACAAAAAAAAAACTGAATTTTCCAAAATTTATTAAATGGTACATCAAATGAAACCATTGCTTATGTAGATTATACTAAAATTATCTTAGATATTAGAAGTGCTGTAGTTTAATGGCTGTAACTGGATTTATCACAGATATAGATCGCTTTTTTCTTTAAGATTGAAGGTTTGTTTGCGAATATCAAGACGAATTAATCCAGATATGGCAAAAATCCCTTCGTCATACTAACCATCGTGTAAAAATACATGGAAAAGCATGCGGTTTAAATGATATTGAAAGATTGCAAGTTTTGACAAGTTTTTCAAGGAGTGCACCTTCAATTTTTTGACGAAAAAAACTGAATTTTCCAAAATTTATTAAATCGTACATCAAATGAAAGCATTTCTTATTTAGATTATACTAAAATTATCTTAGATATTTGAAGTGCTGTAGTTTAATGGCTGCAACTGGATTTATCACAAATATAGATCGCTTTTTTTTTAAGATTGAAGGTTTGTTTGCGAATATCAAGACGAATTAATCTAGATATGGCAAAAATCTCTTCGCCGTACTAACCATCGTGTAAAAATACATGGGAAAGCATGCGTTTTAAACGATATTGAAAGATTGCAAGTTTTGACAAGTTTTTCAAGGAGTGCACCTTCAATTTTTTGACAAAAAAAACTGAATTTTCCAAAATTTATTAAATCGTACATCAAATGAAAACATTTCTTATTTAGATTATACTAAAATTATCTTAGATATTTGAAGCGCTGTAGTTTAATGGCTATAACTGGATTTATCACAAATATAGATCGCTTTCTTTTAAGATTGAAGGTTTGTTTGCGAATATCAAGACGAATTAATCCAGATATGGCAAAAATCTCTTCGTCATACTAACCTGCGTGTAAAAATACATGGGAAATCATGCGTTTTAAATTTAATTGAAAGATTGCAAATTTTGACAAGTTTTTCAAGGAGTGCACCTTCAATTTTTTGACAAAAAAAACAATTTTCCAAAATTTATTAAATCGTACACCAAATGAAAGCATTTCTTATTTAGATTATACTAAAATTATCTTAGATATTTGAAGTGCTGTAGTTTAATGGCTGCAACTGGATTTATCACAAATATAGATCGCTTTTTTTTTAAGATTGAAGGTTTGTTTGCGAATATCAAGACGAATTAATCTAGATATGGCAAAAATCTCTTCGCCGTACTAACCATCGTGTAAAAATACATGGGAAAGCATGCGTTTTAAACGATATTGAAAGATTGCAAGTTTTGACAAGTTTTTCAAGGAGTGCACCTTCAATTTTTTGACAAAAAAAAAACTGAATTTTCCAAAATTTATTAAATCGTACATCAAATGAAAACATTTCTTATTTAGATTATACTAAAATTATCTTAGATATTTGAAGCGCTGTAGTTTAATGGCTATAACTGGATTTATCACAAATATAGATCGCTTTCTTTTAAGATTGAAGGTTTGTTTGCGAATATCAAGACGAATTAATCCAGATATGGCAAAAATCTCTTCGTCATACTAACCTGCGTGTAAAAATACATGGGAAATCATGCGTTTTAAATTTAATTGAAAGATTGCAAATTTTGACAAGTTTTTCAAGGAGTGCACCTTCAATTTTTGACAAAAAAAAACAATTTTCCAAAATTTATTAAATCGTACACCAAATGAAAGCATTTCTTATTTAGATTATACTAAAATTATCTTAGATATTTGAAGTGCTGTAGTTTAATGGCTATAACTGGATTTATCACAAATATAGATCGCTTTTTTTTTTTTAAGATTGAAGGTTTGTTTGCGAATATCAAGACGAATTAATCCAGATATGGCAAAAATCTCTTCACCATACTAACCAGCGTGTAAAAATCATGCGTTTTAAACGATTTTGAAAGATTGCAAGTTTTGACAAGTTTTTCAAGAAGTGCACCTTCAATTTTTGACAACAAAAAACTGAATTTTCCAAAATTTATTAAATCGTACACCAAATGAAAGCATTTCCTATTTAGATTATACTAAAATTATCTTAGATATTTGAAGTGCTGTAGTTTAATGGCTATAATTGGATTTATCACAGATATAGATCGCTTTTTTTATGATTGAAGGTTTGTTTGCGAATATCAAGACGAATTAATCTAGATATGGCAAAAATCCCTTCACCATACTAACCATCGTGTCAAAATACATGGGAAAGCATGCGTTTTAAACGATATTGAAAGATTGCAAGTTTTCACAAGGTTTTCAAAAGAAGTGCACCTTCAATTTTTGATAATAAAAAATCTTACTTCACCAAAATTTGTTAAATTGTGCATCAAGCGAAAGCCTTTCTTATGTAGATGATACAAAAAGTGCTCCAGTTTAATGGCATAATAATCGGATTCAACACAAATACAGATTGGTTTTTTTTTTAAGGTTGAAGGTTCGTGTGCGAATTTCAAACAAATTAATCGAGACATGATGAAGATTCTTTCGTAATCGTAATCAGCATGTTAATTTACCAAGAAGTGGATGTATTTCAAGCGATATCGAAGGATTGCAAAATTTTCACCTTCAATTTTTATCAGAGTTGTACACCAAAATTGAAGGTTGTTTCCTCTAAATTATATTAAAACTACTCTAAATTCTAGAAGTGTTACAGTTTCGATTACTGCGAATTAAATTTATTCGCACAAATTTTGATGGTGTGATTTTGAAGGTGACATATTTTTTTTTTCGCATATATCTAACCGACTGATAATTATGATCTGTCATCAAAGATTATTTAACTATTATAATCAACAACTCAAAATCAACGAACAAGGATTACGATGCTGTTACTAGATGCATTTTTATCAACCTTCAATTTTTGACGGAAAAATTTTGTATTTTCAAAAAATATATTAAGTAAGTTACATATAAAATGAAAGGTTTTAGAATTGAAGACATTGAGTGGATGAAGGTGTTATGTTACAAAATCAAACTTTTTCAGAAATTAAGTTTTCTTATGTAATTTTTCTCAAAAGTAGTGTAAAACATAACCCCTTCACACATTCACAAGACTCGAGTGTTCTTAAATTTCTGGAACTTTCGATGGTGCTATGTGAAAGATGGCTACAAAACACCTTGATGATTCATGCAAAAAAGAGATAGTTTTTAAAATGCGACATTCATCCACTCGTATCTTCAATTGTTTTAGATTTTCGAATACCAACACTATTTGATATTCCTGAAGATTTTGAAGGTTATTTAAAAAAAATGTACATTCACTTTACCATTATAAAATTTAAGTCGATTAAAATTCTCTTTGTACTATTGTACAATTTTACTTGCGTAACCTTCAAATAACACCATACCTAACCTAACAATATTTCTACTACAATGTCATCAGTAGATACGATTAATTATATATTGTACATAGTTTCCACGATGAAATCATGCGTAAACACGCTTTATGTGCGAACAACAATAATTACATAATACAGGTAAACCCAAATACAAGATTACACCTTGAAATAAATTGAAGTTATTCAATAGTTTAAGAAGCATCCATATGGCGTATCCTGACTTGATTATATATCGTTAGTTATTACTTGTTTTTGTGATATTTTGAAATGATTCCAGTTGGCGCATCGCAAATATTGACGCGCGTCATTGATGCGTACATAATAAATCTATTTACGTGATTCATCTTCGAGGAATGCTTCCGATGTTGTGCTACAGTAGTAGTTACTGATCGATAAAACCATTATTATGTGAAGGTAGCTGTATTTTAATCTTTTCGCACTTGACCTCTAAAACGTTTCTTTTGTTCGTGCGATCGCTAGAGAAAATTTCTAAACGAATACCTAGTCTGTAGACTTGGCAAAATTGGAGATATTCGTTAAAAATAAGACTACCTGCAAATCTGGCGGACATTCGTCCATCAACAACGCGTTATCCATTGCTGAGGGACGCCTGAACAGTTTCTTAAACCACTTCACTTTTACAGCTATTCACATAACAGTCAAAACGTGAAAATTTTTCCCCCACCTTCTAAATCAGCATATACACCGTGATTTCGATATTTCCGCTTCCCTTTTTTCGCGATGAAATGTTGTGTCAACGGAAACTCAGATTCGCGCGGATCATGCTTATATAGAAGAAACCGGTGGTGTTCTACCTTTTTTCGATTTGGAGTTTCGACTGCAGGGCCCTGTGTTTGCGTGAAACGAACTCCAGAAGTACTGCGTCAACTCTAAGCGATTGATCTGTCAATGGTATTCGCCCAGAAGGTCCTAACCGCGCAGTCATGCGCTCTGATAAGGTTTTCGGAAGCGGTTTACGAATCCGTGGAATAAATCGCGATGTTTTGGATTGACGTATATACAGTCGTGGTGTGAAGAATTTGACTGCTAATAATACTTGTTGTTCACTGAGAGAAATGAAATGGTTATTTCAACATTTTTCGTAGTGTCACGAATTTGAGCATTGATTTAACCATGTTGCATTTAAGTGAATCATATGCACCTATTTGAAACAAACATATTTATATTGTTGCACACTTTAGAGTTAATTTAACAAGATTATAGTGTTGACAGCGTAACCAATATTTTATCTTATTGGTTTAATCCCACAAATTGTCGATTTGACATTTGAAAAAGGTGTTCTTTAAATATTTACTATCGGTGTTAACTCAATGAAATGTAATATTTAATACTGTTACATATAGGTGATCACACATGCGCACAGTCAGTCAGTATCCAACCTCCGTAGCAATAAGACCTATGTTTGTAAGCTTCTGTAACATTAATATTGAATAATAAAGATAATCAAAACCCATCGCACAGTATAGTATAGCTAAAAAAAGGTTGTCGGATATTTTACCCAATTATAGAACTGGTGGAAATAAACAAAAAAGTCTTAGTCAACATGGGTCCGCAATTCAACTGTTTTTGACATATAGTCGATTGCATATTTTAAAATAAAAAAAAAACATTTTTCGGTTTTGAGGATAGTTCCCTTTGTCAAACAACTGATTGTGACTTAAAAATTAGTTCTGTACAGACATCTGTCATCAGATTATTATCATTTGCGTCAATTTTTTTTTTGTTCTCAAATTATGCATAAGTACACAAATGCAAAAATGGCCGATATGCATTTTATGTACGGTCGTGCGAATGGTAATGCCACTGAAGCACGGCGTATGTATGCCGAAGAATTTCCAAAATCGGTTGTTACCGAGTGATAAGATTTTCTCAGGACTTCATATCCGGCTGTCCGAAACTGGTTCATTTAAAATTAATGGTGGTTCTGGTAGACCTAGATCAGATCTTCTCCCGCAGTAGAATTAGATATTTTGAGACGGGTAGAAGACAACCCAAATATTAGCATCCGAAGACTTGCCGCAGAACTGAACGTCAGTCATCCGCTCATTTGGAGAATTCTGCGGGAACAGCAGCTCTATCCCTACCACATTCAACGCGTGCAAGTTCTTGCTCTTCTCGATTATGATGCACGTAGGGTTTTTTGTCAAAGCTGGCAGAAACTCCTAATTTTGCGACTCAGATTTTATTTAGTTACGAGGCTGGGTTTACAAGAGACGGAATATTCATTTTCATAACAATCACGTCTGGGCAGAATGAAAATCCCCATGCTGTTGTTGAACTGCATCACAAAAACCGTTTTTTCGCTAAAATGTTTGGCTTGCTATTTTTGGAGACTGTTTAATTGGTCCAGTATTTCTCCCTAATCGTTTAACGGGAAAGTATACTTGGGATTTTTTAAGAAATGAATTACCCTTTGTTGAAAGACGTGCCACTTTTTAAACAGATTAAATATGTGGTTTACGCACGATGGCGCTCCTGCGCATTTTTCCAACGTAGTTAGAAATTTCTTAAATCAAGATTACAACGAGAGATGGATAGGACGGGGTGGACCAACTGCATGGCCTCCTAGGTCCCCTGACCCGACACCTCTAGACTTCTATGTTTGGGGCATCTATAAAACAATTAGTTTACGCACGATCTGTAAACCAATTTGGATGAACTCAGGCAACGAATCGTAAAATTGTTGCGAGGAAAAATTCGGAGGACTCCAGGAATTTTCGAAAGATGTGCGTCGATCTTTCATAAGAAGGTGTGAAGCGTGCTTAGAAATGAAACGGTGGACATGTAGAACAATTTCTTTAGTTTTACTTTAAATAAACATTTGTTTAATTTACATTGCGATCAGAATTTCTTTGAAAATTTTTATCTTACTAAAACAATATGTAAAACAATCGACTATATGTCAAAAACAGTTGAATTGCGGACCCATGTTGACTAAGACTTTTTTGTTTATTTTCACCAGTACTACAATTGGGTAAAATATCCGACAACCTTTTTTTAACACCGTGTATAACTTACTTACTTACATGAATAAATAAATGTCCACAATCTCTATATATCTTTTTTTAACTTTACAGATGTCAATGCAAGTTTACTTGTTTAGTTATTTACAATAGTTATACTATATCAAAAGTGAGAATATTGAAAAAGAAGCGGTTTACTAGCTTGTTTCTCATTCAATTGAAGGGACGAACTTTCTATGGAAAAATCCCCAAAAGAACAATATAAAATTATAACTAGATACTTTTTGTAATGATAAGTTTACCAAAACAATTTCACGTATGGTCTTGTTCATATTTTTCATTTTACTATTAAGTCGAATCATCTTAATTTTTAAAGTTTAAAACTCAAAACATCTAATCCACATTTTATGCAAACATTCCAACAAATATAATTCAATTTGTGCTGTCATAAAAAGCCATAGGAACAAAACATTAAAAAAGAATAACTATTAAAATAACTTTCAATAAAAAATAAGTTTTTCCATATTTTTTAGACTTTTTCAATAAAAATTGCCATTTGACATTTATAATATTTGTATAAATTATGCCATCTGGTCACATGCGACTAATCGATGGCTAAAATAAACAACAAAGGAAAGGTATATATGCCGACAATTGTTCCGAAAGGTAATCCCCTTGATGTTAGCCGACAAAGATGCCGTAATATTTTCAGCTAAATTTACATTCACAGTATTTTACTTTACAATTTCCACTGTTTACCACCAAAGTTTACTACTAGAATAAAATATAACCAACATATATTGCAATAGTTTAGTGCCAATTATTATAATAATATCAATGTGATTTTAATAATAAGAGAAGCTATTCAAATCTATTTGACTCGCAAGATTGGCAATGATACACTCTTCCCTCACAACCGCACTGCCGGCTTTTGGAACTAATATTTATATGTATGTAATATGTGGAAAAACTCTTAAATTTTATTTTTTAATGTAGTTTTTTTTTTTCAAGACAATGGCTGTAGATCCTCTACTGCAAATGGGGAAAATGTGAACTGTACTTTACAGTACACACAGACGTTCTCCTTGTCTGTGCTGTGCAGACTGCGTCGGTTTTAAGAAGCAAGAGAGAGGCTGGTAAATATATTTGCACAACTACTTGGATCATACAAGTCACGTATGTATGTAATACATACATGCATGTTTCTGCGAGGCTAGGCAGAAGTGGTGTACTCGAACCTCGAATACATGTACGTATAAAATATTTTTACGAATGGTGTCTGTATCCACAGCTGGTCTATCTGTCATATGTTCGTGAATAATATAAAAAAAGATTGGCCTTTTTATTTCTCGTCGATTCCTGTTATTAAAAAGAAAAAATAGTTTTTATTGAAAGCATAACATATGTCATAGAATCTGTTGTGGTTTATATTATAATTAATGTTTTATTTAGTCGAGAAGATACTATTAAAAAAAAAAAACATTTTTATTAGAGTACAATTTATTATTCTGTATTCAGTATTAGGTTATTGTTGAGAATTATTTGAAAGATGCATTATTTTAAAATAATTTTAGTTTGGTGTTGATAATATTGCAAAAAAATATTATTTAAAAAAAAATCGTATCCCCTTATTTCCTCGGTGATTAAAAAAAAATAATTTAAAAAATACTGCGCCTTCTCCCCCCTCCAATTTTTTTCCCATCGTGGGACAGAAAAAAAAAATAAATAATATTCGTGAAATCGATAAAAAATGAGTTTAATCATTAACATAAAAAAGTTTGTGTATTCCTCTATACCCCCTGCCCCGTACTCTACTATTCAAAAAAAAAAAATAATATTCTGATTTTACTAATTTAATTCTTAATAATTAAAATAATAATAATAATAATACAACCCCTTCCCCCTAGCTCCTGCTGTTTGAAAGATATATATAAACATAATGTAATAAAAACAATTTCTGCCCCTTTCTTCAGTGCTGCTGAAAATATTAATTAAATTATTTTAAAAAATTCAATGCGCCCCCCTATTAAAAACAAATAAAATATTTTTTCTTCTTTTCCGATATTGCTAAAAAAATGATAATTAAAAAATTGAAATTTAATAATTTATTAAACAAGATATATGTGTCCCAATTTACCAATATCCCCACTCCCTGGTGTTTGTCATTGGAAAATAATTCTGGGCCCTTTTTCGGAATTTTTAAATAATTAATTTCATCATTTAAAAAAAAAAATCATCCTTCGTCTGGTGTCAAAAATAAAAAAAAAAATAAACCCCCTCCTTCTCTAATATTATAATTATATTTAATCCTTAAACTCTTTCAACATTTCCGCCTCTGTTGTTTAAAAAATCGTTTAAAATAATTCAGTGAGTCCCTGATATTAGAAAAATAAAAAAAAGAATAATTCCTCTCCCCCCTCCCTTTTTCAATATTAATATAAAAAAATAACATTATTCGCCCCCTTTCACCAACCTCTCCAGTGCCTACTATTTCATCGAAAAAATAATCGACAATTCTAAAACATAATTTAATCATTTAAAAACAATGCCCCCATACTCAGGTATTTAAGAAAAATAATCGCTCACCTTCCCGAACACTTAAAAAAAAAATTCCCAAAAAATAACTTAGTTTAAAAAAAAATCCTCTTTCACCCTCGTGTTGCAAAAAAGAAAAAATATATAATTTTAATAATTACATTAATTAAAAAATAATAAATTATTTTTCGATATTCTTATAATAAATCCTTTAATTTTAAAATTTTAAAAAAATAACCCTCGCTTCTTCCTATATAATTAAAAAAAATAATTTTATCCTTAAGTTTAAAAAAAAATCTTCTTTTTCCCTCATGCTGCAAAACAAATAATATAATTTTAATAATTACATTAATTTAAAAAAATAATAAAATTATTTTTCGATATTTTTATAATAAATCCTTTAATTTTATTAAAAAAAAAACACGCTCTCTTTGATAATTAAAAAAAAAAAAAACCTCGCTTCTTCCGATATAAAACTAAAAAACTGATTTTATCCTTAAAAAAATTGATTTAATCCTTTAATAAATAATAATCAACAAACAACTTACTATTGAATAATCCAAATAATTAATAAAAATATTATATCTGAAAATCAATAACGCACTTCATCGATTTATGCATATTTATTAATTATTCTGAATAAATTTTATCCAAACTAACTAATGGATCTACTCTGAAAGAGCAATCTTATACTGTAAAGTTCATTGGCAAAGATCTTTTTATAAAAGACCTATTGATTTATATTCAATGCAGGTAGATTTAAGCAATTTATCCAGATTTCTTGTCGTGTGTCTCCCATTCAAAATACACCATTCTAACAAGTTTGTTTGAGAGCCCAAAAAACAACAGTTAATCTCACGACCAGAATGTTAAAGCATCATATTTTTTTTCCCCCGGTTAAAAAGTCGGATGCTTGCAAAATTAATTACTTACAAAAATAGTTTTAAAATCGATAAACCTGACGCCAAAGAATCAGATGTCTGAGGTCCACTATTTCCACATTCGAAAGGTCGAAAGGATAATCAATACCGAGCACAGTTGATTCATCCGTGACGTAATTCATGTATACAATTCCCCTTTTCTGTTGTTGACATATACAGATTTAGTAGTTAAGTAAACATTTTAGATCATCCAAAGAGCTGTTAAAATTATTTTAATTGCAATATGCATTTTATAACTTCGAGAGGTACATAATCATAGATACATATTTGTCGATGGATTTACATTTTTAACAAGCTCTACTTATTGTGTATTTCATATGTCTTACGAAGTGTGTAGAATGTAAGTTTACATACATACATAATAAGTGATTATTTGAGAACGTGGCAAATTCTTTCAAAATTGGTTTCGATAATTAATAGCTGTAATGTATTGGTAACTTTAAAAATATTGATGAATCAACATTTATCTATTGTTTGTTTAAGTAATTACGGATTTATGTGACTCATGATGGCGTGCACAATATAAATAATAAAATTGTCAAATGCAAACTAAAAATTTAAAGATATCGAAAAAACATGTTTTTTTTTTCTTTAAAAACAAGAATTGTCACAACAATCTTAATTCACTGAGACTAATCATCAAATTTGGAATTACTACCATGATTTTGATTGATTTTATAGATTTTTTAAATCAAAGGGATTAATTTTTTTTTGAGCAGAAAGTCAATTAATTGCAGCAGAACTTAAAAGGAAACACATGCACTCCCAGAATTCAAATTTACGTGAAACTGTAGAGACTGAAAGAGTATCAAGCTGTGGGGCAACAGCAGCCTCCATAGATTTTCACAATTTTTAGATATTTGTAAATATTTCGAAAATTTTGAAAGAACTTTTTTTTAATTAGATGATCATTAGTCAAGTTAGACGTAAAATAATTTCGACAAAAATGAACAAAGGGGTACGCAGCATATATCCCCCAAAATATTTTATTTTTTATTTATTAATATTGCAATAATTTGAAGAATTATAGTCAAGAAAGGTGTCGGTTATTTAAAAAAAAAAAAATAAATAAATAAATAAGGGAGGGGGCACATAACATTATTTTATAATTATCAAAAATAATTCATTTAATTTCCCACAATGAACAAGGGGGTACGTACCATATATCCCCCAAAATATTTATTTTTTATTATTAATATTACAATAATTTGAAAAATTATAGTCAAGAAAGGTGCTGGTTATTTTCAAAAAAAATAAATAAATAAATAAAATAATGGGGGGGCACATAACATTATTATTTTATAATTATCAAAAATAATTTAATTTCCCACCATGAACAAGGGGGTACGTACCATATATCCCCCAAAATATTTATTTTTTATTTATTAATATTGCAATAATTTGAAAAATTATAGTCAAGAAAGGTGTCGGTTATTTTCAAAAAAAAATAAATAAATAAAATAATGGGGGGGCACATAACATTATTTTATAATTATCAAAAATAATTAATTTAATTTCCCACAATGAACAAGGGGGTACGTACCATATATCCACCAAAATATTTATTTTTTATATTTATTAATATTGCAATAATTTGAAGAATTATAGTCGAGAAAGGTGTTGGTTATTTCAAAATAAAAAATAAATAAATAAACAAAATAATGGGGGGGGGCACATAACATTATTTTATAATTATCAAAAATAATGAATTTAATTTCCCACAAGAATGATTGTATTGAAAATCGTTTCATTATATTTTTTTATCAATTTGACAAAACTGATAACTGTTTTTACAAGCAATTTAAATTTTTCAAAATACCTGATGTAAAACAAGACAATGTCAGTGATTATTTAGTAAGATTTGTTTCTATTTAACAATTACCTAATTATACAACTTTAACTTCCTAACTTCATGTTGTGTACTCTTTTTTTGTGCTCCATTTGGAATAGTGTCAAGAGAATGAATTATAACAGAGAAACAAGAAATAAAATGCAATTTAGAACTTAATTTTTTTACTGAATCTATCCGACCTCAAACCCAAAAGAAAAATAATACAAGAAATTACAGATAAATATTGGAAGGTCGAGTATCTTCGAGTATCTAAAACATCTTGAGCAACCAGAATATCTTCCACATTTCAAAGTTACATACCATCAACTGCGCGCGGAATAAAATATCAATGTTAAAGATAAATTCTAACATTTATACGAGCTTACGTGACTGTTTCGCAATATAGTCGCTTTTCTCCGACGAACGTATCCATCAGTGAAGTGCCCCGAATGCAAGTTTTATACCGAATCGGCACTAGAAACTTACCTGGTCGTCGAGCAGTTGATGTCTGTGCATTCCGCGCTTCTGGTGTGCTGTGGCGGCGCTCACCGCAAAAGCACCGGCCGCCTTACGCGACATACATTGCCCCATGGGAGAAAGGCGATGCAGAGGGCGCCACCGTCAAAATTACGACCGCACCTGTAAAAGGAAGCAAATAGTGTTGAATCTTTAAAGTGTAACTGGTGCATGCTGTTGTAATTAATATACAAGCTGTGTATAGTTATATTTCGCCCTTCAGACTTGTTTTTTTTTGTTTAAATTTCCAAGCGTTTATTTTAATTGAAAAAGATTGGGGGTTGAGGCATTTTTTTTTGCAGGGCAGGGGTCGGGAAGTGAGAGGGTGAGGGGGTTAATGTTTCTAATAAACTCCTTTTTGCAAGACGAGGAAGCATATAAGGAAGGAGTACCGAACGAGCACTAATTTTTTATTATTATTTTTTTTTGACGGGGGGCAGGGGGCGCTAATTTTATAAAAATATGTAGAGTAGATGAGGAAATGACGTATTATTTTTTAAATATTTTCACCAAGATAGGGACGGGGTATTTTTTATTATTTTTTTTTACAAGTTGGGGGATAGAAAGAGAAAAGGGGTACTACTTTTTTGTTTTTTATTTTTTTTTAAGGCAAGGGAAGGAGTCTAGTATTTTCTTGTGTAAAATGAAGGTGAAGGGTGGTCTTTTGTAATAAATTTTTTTTTCCAAAACAAGGGGAAAAATACTATTTTTTATTAAATATTTTTTTTTTGCAAGACAATAGATAGACGCAAAAAAAATCTTGCCTTGGAAAAAAAATAAACAAATAATAAACATAAAAATTTAGTACGCCCTTTTAAAAAATTATTTAATAAAAAATATTTTTTTTTCCGCATTGGAAAAAAATAAAAAAAATGTTTCTCTTTTTTTTTGTGTTAAAAGAAGCATATTTATTACAAAAAAAGTTAGCACTTGATTAATTTGTACCAGCCTTATTAGCTTTTACCCCCATCTTGCAAAAAAAAAAAAAAATACACTCCATTCTCCTACCTCAAAAAAAAAAATTAAGAAAAAATAGTATGGGCATACTATTTTTTCTAACTTTTTTTTGTAATAAATATGCTTCTTTTAACACAAAAAAAGAGAAACTATTTTTTTTAATTTTTTTCCAAGGCGGAAAAAAAAATATCTTTTTATTAAATAATTTTTTAAAAGGGCGTACTAAATTTTTATGTTTATTATTTGTTTATTATTTTTTTTCCAAGTAATAAATATGCTTCTTTTAACACAAAACAAAAGAGAAACTATTTTTTATATTTCTTTCCAAGGCGGAAAAAAATATCTTTTTATTAAATAATTTTTTAAAAGGGCGTACTAAATTTTTATGTTTATTATTTGTTTATTATTTTTTTTTCCAAGGCAAGATTTTTTTTTTTAATTATTTCTTTCCAACATGAAGTAAAGAAACAGTAATTATTTTTATTAATTTTTTTTTTTTTTGCAAATAGGAGGATAGAGACAAAAAGAAGGAGCTACCATTTCCTTTATTTTATTTTTTTTTTGTTGCAAGGCAAAGGAGAGAGACGAAAAGGGGATACTATTTTTTTAAGATATTTTTAAGGTAGGAAAATGCAGTGTAATATTAATATTTTTCATAATTTTTTTTTGCAAAAAAAGGGGGAGGGGCTTGCTAAAAGAGGTACTTCATTTTTTAATTATTTTTTTTCCAAGATAGGAGACAGGGCCAGTAAGTATGTTTTTTTTTTATTAAATATTTATATTTTTTCTGCAAGATGGCAGTACACGGTAAGAGGCTTTGTTAAATGCATTTTTTTAATTATTCTTTTCCAAGGCAAAGGAAAGCGTCACTAAATATAATAATTTTTTTTATTAATTTTTTTTCTGTAACATAGGGGTAAAGAGTAAGGGGGCTTGCTAAAAAAGGTAGTCGTTTTTTTTTTGTTTTTTCTTCTCCAATAAGGAAGAAAGTGCCAGTAAATACAGTGATTTTTTAATTAAATATTTTTTCTGTAAGAAGGGGGTTGGTTAAAAGTTAAGGAAGCTTGCTAAAAAAGAGCTACTCACTTTTTAAATTATTTTTTTCCAAGGCAAGAATTTTTTAATTATTTTTTTCCAAGATGAAGGAAAGAAACAGTAATTATTTTCATCAAATATTTTTTTTTTTGCAAATAGGAGGATAGAGACAAAAAGGGGGAGCCACCAATTTCTTTATTTATATTTTTTTGTTGTTGCAAGGCAAAGGATAGAGACGAAAAGGGGATACTATTTTTTAAGATATTTTTAAAGTAGGAAAATACAGTGTAATATTTTTTATAATTTTTTTTTGCAAAAAAGGGGGAGGGGGCTTGCTAAAAGAGGCACTTCAATTTTTAATTATTTTTTTTTCCAAGATAGGAGACAGGGCCAGTAAGTGTGGTTTTTTTTTTATTAAATATTTATATTTTTTCTGCAAGATGGCAGTACACGGTAAGAGGCTTTGTTAAATGCATTTTTTTAATTATTCTTTTCCAAGGCAGAGGAAAGCGTCACTAAATATAGTAATTTTTTTTATTAATTTTTTTTTCTGTAACATGGGGGTAAAGAGTAAGGGAGCTTGCTAAAAAAAAGTACTCGTTTTTTTTTGAATTTTTCTTCTTCCAATAAGGGAGAAAGTACCAGTAAATACAGTAATTTAAAAAAATATTTAAAAAAAAAATAATTTAAAAAGTGAGTAGCTCTTTTATTTTTTCTGTAAGATGGGGGTTATATTAAATATTATATATTATATATTAAAATTATTTAAAAAGAGCTACTCACTTTTTAAATTATTTTTTTAAAAGTGTCAGTAGATATAGTAATTTTTTTTGTAATAATTTTTTTTCCACAAAATGGGGGTAAAGAGCAGTACGAGAGAAAAAGGTACTTATTTAAATATACGTCTTTCCAACTATTTCTATACGATATCGCCAAGGAGTCAACATGAAATTATTTACATTCCCATTCCCCTAAACGGATCTCTAATTATGTCTTACTCCTGAAGATGACATCTTAATTAGTAAAACGTACGTTGTAGTTTTATACTGAGTAGTTTTGAAGTAATGGTCAGTGCAGCAGCTTTAAATAAGTAAGTGCTTGTGTCACACTTGCATACCTACATAGGTATTCTCCCAAACAAGAGTGATAATAAATTATTCTTTACGTAACACAATTTGAACAATAAAACAATAAAAATACCATCGTCAATTTATTTAAAGCATTTTTACAATTCTCTCGGTTTTGTTATTAAAAAAATATATATAACAATAGATCTAAATAGGTAAGTATACGATAACTGCTATTCTGAAGTTTGCTTTTAAAAAGAAATTATTCTATACCTGTAACCCGTTCATTTCTAATACTTGGAGATTTATCTGTCAATTAATCAGAAGGTTGTATTTATAACTCATAATGTAATAAATAACAGGACAATGTGAACGTTTCAAATCAACTTAAAACGTTTAACGAAACGGTTACAAAGTTTTTTTTTTATTTTATTTAAGTTTTCCAGTCAATTGCTACCTATTTACAATAAGACACTTTGTTATAATGTAGTAATAGCAAAATATACTTTCATAACATAATTCTGTAGTAATTTTTAAATGAAAAGAAAATAAACACATCATACAACATAAATTAGACACTTACAAAAACACAATTCATTTTTTTTATCCACTAGCAGACATTATTTATATACATATATTTGTAATTTAACTATTACACATTGAATTGACTCTAATCAAAACTGTAGTATATTATAATTAGTTAATATTAAAAAAAAATACATTACATTTACGCTAACACATACAGAATTTGTAATATTACCCTGAAACTCAGGATCAGTAAACATGACAACGCATGAATGAAAATCGAAAATCCCGAGATATTAAAACTCATATCGACTTCCTGCCTAATGCATTCGTATCTATTTGAAGTGTCAGGTATTCTGACAGTGCAAACAAACCGTTTTAAAACACGAAAAAGTATTATTTAGAAATGTATGTGACAGACAGGTATGAATTAATTAGGTATCTGGAGTATTTAGAGTAAAAAAATACCGCTTTTCATACCCAAATCCGAATCCAACCCATTCTCTCTAACGAAACAGAATCACAAAATACGTAAGAATATACCTAGCTTTCACAACAATTCATCCCGACCAAGAAGAAGAAGAAGACAATAAACTCACTGTGTTATTACCAACAATGCGTGTAAAATTGTTCAACACCGCAGCACACAAGTAGTACTAGGTATTATATAACTCTTGGTGCATTCTTGCATTAGATTATGTTTACTATATACAGGATATTCCACGTAACTGGTTCACTAAAAGTTTATGATGTTCTATTATTTACTTATATTTGAGATTTTGACACCAGTATCTGTTCGATTGGAACTATAAATGTAAAATACCTTAACCAAAATATCACTTCCGGTTGACCGGAAATGGATGTCAACTTTCTTATTTTAAATAGAATGATATAATTTTTTATTCATTTTTGGATTCTACAACTATAAATACGTCAGTTTTCATTAGCTATTCCTATAGCTACATGTTGCCGTTTTTGAGTTATTTAAGTTTTTCTTTTTTTTGTTAGTCATAATCATTGCATCATTGAGAAATTAATATCTCGGTTAATACTGCAAGTAGAGACTCCAAATTTCATATGTTATGAATGTAGATATAACTCTAAGAAACGGTAAGCACATTTTACATTCTAACATACAGGGTGTTCAAAATTGAGGAACAAAGTGACATATTTTCAAATGCAGAAAACTCAACTTTTTTAAATAGAACACCCTGTATTTTAATTCGGAATTAGGAAGTAAATATCATCCCCTATCACTTTATATGAGCATTCTCTATACCTATCTTTAATAGATTTTGAGATATGAGCGACTTTTTGTTAAACAGACTAAGTAGCCCTATCTTTAAATGTTTGTAGCTGGCTCTGAAATGGATTCACGTCAAATTCATGTGTTATTTTTGAATAACCATACAAGAATGTCTGTTCGAATAGCCATTTCTATTAATATTGCGTTGTACGAAAGTGTCATTACAATGATATACATAAACACGTTTGGTTAATAAATGAATTTGACCTGAATCCATTTCAGAGCCAGCTACAAACATTTAAAGATAGGGCTACTTAGTCTGTTTAACAAAAAGTCGTTCATATCTCAAAATCTATTAAAGATAGGTATAGGGAATGCTGATATAAAGTGATAGGGGATGATATTTACTTCTTAATTCCGAATTAAAATACAGGGTGTTCTATTTAGAAAAAAGAATACTTAATCTGTTTAACAAAAAGTCGCTCATATCTCAAAATCTGTTAAAGATAGGTATAGGGAATGCTCATATAAAGCGATAGGGGATGATATTTACTTCCTAATTCCGAATTAAAGTACAGGGTGTTCTATTTAAAAAAAAATGAGTTTTCTGCATTTGAAACTATGTTGCTTTGTTCCTCAGTTTTGAACACCCTGTATGTTAGAATGTAAAGTGTGCTTACCGTTTCTTACAGTTATATCTACATTCATAACATAGCAAATTTGGAATCTCTACTTGCAATATTAACCGAGATATTAATTTCTCAATGATGCAATGATTATGACTAAAAAAAAAAGAAAAACTTAAATAACTCAAAAACGGCAACATGTAGCTATAGGAATAGCTAATGAAAACTGACGTATTTATAGTTGTAGAATCCAAAAATAAATAAAAAATTAGATCATTCTATTTAAAATAACAAAGTTGACATCCATTTTCGGTCAACCGGAAGTGATATTTTGGTTAAGGTATTTTACATTTATAGTTCCAATCGAACAGATACTGGTACCAAAATCTCAAATATAAGTAAATAATAGAACATCATAAACTTTTAATGAACCAGTTACGTGGAATACCCTGTATAGGGTGATTCACGCAAGCTGACCATTAAAAGTTGTTCTCGATTTTGAAACTTTGAGGTTAAACATAGTTAGCTATGAGCTATTTAGAAGCCAACTTTAATATTATAAATAGAAACCAAGAGTATTTAAAAAAATCTAGAGGACTATTTTGCACATATGAGTTATATAACATTGACAATCAAACGAAATTAATATTTGAACATGGTTAACATTCAAAACACGTAAGTGATATTTCAGATCTTGCCTATCATTCCAACAAACAAAAAAAAACATTAACATAATATACATTAAACATACCCATTCTATTCATGTAGGATGTACAAAAAAGGAACTACAAATTAGAATATACGTCAAACAATCAGGACATTTTTTCATTCTAATAAGCATACACACTGATCGACATATCGAGTTGACAAAAAAAAATTGACGGCGCTAAAAATTCTATTCTAAAACGTCACAGAACAAAGCATAGAGTATTATACCAATCATTATTTTCAATTGGTTTCATTTATTTTTAGTTTGTATGCTGTATGTGGGGCAATTACAAAATACTGGGGCTTCGGAGAGTCCCTGAGGAGATTCCAATGACGAGCATGTCAAAATACTATCACCAATAAACAAACAGATGGCAGGTTAACCATAAAAACATGAAAAATTAATTGCGAACGTATGCACGAGATAGCGAGACAACATATTAAAAAAAAAAAACTTTAAACGTGATGAACAACAGATGACATTCCAAGTATATAAAAAGTAGCCGCGTCTATACATATTTTTTTAATTTCGAAAGTAGGTCAGTCATCAACAATAAAAGAAAAGGAAATATGTATCTTCTCTACAATGATACCGAAAGATCCACCACATATATGATTTAAAAAAAAAAACCGTAGAAAAACCACTTTCGTTATTTATTATCGGCTTTATCGAGTAAGATTACCTAATTAAGAATTCACCAGTCGATTGGAAAGGAAATCGACCCACAATCAGTCGAAATAGGAATTTCAGAAGACAGATTTCAACTTTGATCAAGTGAGAAAAATGAAAGGTTCAAAGTGGAACAACGGGGCACAATTACTTTTATATTTCACCTAACCTAAAGTAAGCCAACGTTTAAGATAGAATAATGCGTCAAAAGAAGAGGGTTAATAAATGAACGAGGTTACTGCTAGATAGGTACTAAAATGTTCCCAAGTTTTCGTTAATGATAAATGTGAATGAAAGTTTTAACGAGAGTATTAATTTATCGTGTATCTTAATCAAGTATACGTAACCCCTTCATAAAAAAACTCCATTTTCTTCTGTTGTTCTACTTTATATAATTTCACGTTAACTCCCCTTTATAATAATAATGGCCACCTACTATGCAATTTCAAGAAAAATTAATGATCAACAGACAACCGATTCTCATAAACGCAACGGTTTTTATATGCGGAGAGTTAAAATGAAAACCCGTAATATGTATGAACAACGGTAGATTAATTAGTATCATCGAGAAATAATAGCTTGCGAGCAACTCACGGTTTACAAAGCTTCATTTCCTCTTCAAACAATAAGGGGATAGCAGCGAACTTTCTTTTACGTTGGAAAACCATACTATAAAATTAAACACGTCAAAAAAAGAACAAACATGGCGGCTGAATTTGACAGGAATTTGATATCATGGCAAACTGAGATCAAAATTCTGAGGTTAAAATATTAGGATCAAGTTTCGAGCTGTAAGAATGTATTTACGTGCAAAGATAATTAATTCCCCACGAAATTAATATTCTTTTTGAACACACTATTGTATTAATTCACCTATGTATACTGTACTACCTAAGCTGTATATTTATACTTCATACTTACAAAATTCGCTTGTACCGCTTCAATCAAGAATCGCAAGCCACCGTCTCCAAGAAGACACTGAAATAGCATTTAATTTTCCTTAAATTGGCGTAGTTAAGACACATGCATGTTCTCGCAATAACGCCGATTTTCAGGTCGTCAGATTCACAACACGGACGACAGGATAGCCTCTCCATTATTTATGTTTGTTTGTCGCAACGTACGTTTAGAATAATAACAACAGTCGAGGATGTTAACGACGATTTTAACACCGGAAATGTAAGCAGAATTTCGCAATTAAATCCGAAAGCAACACTCGACATTCCTATAATGGTATACACACAAACACGCGATGTTATTATAACTTTTTCCAAACGAGATGCCGGTCGTTGTTTTCATTGATATGTTAATTAAATATACCCAATAACAATTTCCCGTTGTATCTGTGAATAGTCAGAAACGAATTTGTTTGGTTTTATTTCACTTTTATAGCGATTAGCAGCACTTAATAACTTGGAACACTCAGATAAGTCGAAATCGGTTATAGATACTCGAACAAATTCAAACTGTTACTAATTTAATGAAGTTATCAATACATGTTAGCCAATATAATTTGACAAGCGTGAAATGAGTTGCTTTTTTTACCGAAATATAAAAATTGATTATAATATTATTTATTATATAAATATTATTGCATCTTAATACATACCTACAAAAAATATTTATGATTATTACTGCATTTCAAGCAACTTCGAATTTTTATTTTGCGTTCTTTTAAATATTTCTTCCTAAATCATATAACCTATTTTTATAAACATTTTGTAATAAGTGTAGATATGGATCGCCAATTTAGTGATGATATTAACCGAAAACTCATCTTTTGTCGAGTTCAAAATGCTTATTCCTTTTTTTTTTCAGATATAGATAAATGATAAGCACTGAAAAATCCATAAAAAAAGTACTACATGTTTCTAGGTTATGAACAGTTTTTATTTTCAATATTTTTAACATTTCCAACAATATTGGCAGGCAGAGTGTGGAAGTAGAGTTATTACAAAATTAACCAAATAATTTGGACAAAAATTCAGCACTAAATCCAAACGAACTGGCGTTTTAAATAAATTACCCTTAATTATAAGTAATTGTGCAGCCATGCACTACATGTTCTCGGATTGTGATTTGGTTTATAAAACCTTCCAAAGCATTTTTTTCATTAATTATCACGTTAGTGTTCATCACCTAGTTGTTGCAACAACGGCCGTAACTTTAAATAATAATAAGAAAGTTATAACCCGTAATAGAAATTGTAAAACTATCTTTTAAACAATATATCTTAAGATTTAAAATTTGATTTTACTAATGACTTTATCTGGAAAAAGTAGCAGTTAACATCGAAATTAGATTTTTAATTACGTAAAAATCGTATCCCTAATTATAATATAATAATAATAAAAAAAATCTACATGTTTTTAGTTTCGTTTTAGTATAAATAAAAAAAAAAATTAGCAAAAAATGTTTTAAGTGTTATTAAAAATAGGTTTATTTCCATTACATCTTTACCTTTCTGATATCGGCATTAGGTAACAAACAACACATGATTTTTAACATTTGCATATCTAAAAATAGAATTAATTTATAACTAAATGCAAACATATTCTTCAAATAAATGTATATCTATTTAATGTGGATAATTAACTAAAACAAAAAAAAAACAGAATCCATTTCAACTAGAACTCACTAGTTATTTAAAAAACACTCCTTTTTTTATCTAAACTAAACACACCCACATTTTATATCGTGTATATCAGCAAAATTCGCTCCGGTATGCAGATTAAAAAAAATCACTTAAGTTATTTACGAAGGTTTTAATTTATTATAATTTTAAAATATAATAACTTACCTTTATTTACAAGTATTAACAATTTAGGGCACTTTTCACGTAGAATTAATTTCATATTTTACCGCATAAACAAAAGATTTTTACAGTGTTTGTCATGTCAAACTGAAGTTCGAGTTTTCATCCCGCACTGAAACGTTTTCAAATAACAATTTTGTGCACACCTGTTGCTCCCACAAACGCACGTGTATTATTAAAGTGTGCTACAGTGAGTGCGGTTTCTTATCTTGCTTTTTAATGTGAGGAAACGTAAAGGTTATTTGCATAAACTCCTAAAGTAGGTAAGCATTACGTTTGACTTTGCTGTATATTACGTTGCATAACCTAAAAGGCAAGGAGTATTTTTTTTTTTAATTATATTTATATTATTTATGAGAAAAAGTGATTACATTTTAAAATACAAATAAAGGTTTGAATATAGTTAAATGTTTCTAATAAAATCAACAAATTGAAGAATGGATAACTATCCATTCGTTAATTTGTTGATGTCAGGAGTTAATTCGAATTTTCTTTGCTTCTAAACTGTGATTCTCATTTATATATGTAAATAAGGTTTTGATAAATAACTAAATTGCAATTGTTTAGAAAATGCTATTTAAGCCCCTTTCTAATTACTTTTTTTTGTAAATAAATAAATGTATATTAAAAATAAATCAAAAATATTTTTGACAGGAGCTTTTTCGTTTTGACAGTTTTCTTTATTGATGATTCGACTATGAACTTAAGGGTGGGTAAAAAGTGGTGGGGATATTGCATTTTTAATTTCCTCAGTTTCTTCAAAAATGAGAATATTTAATTATGTTTTAAGTTATGAAATAAATCTGTATTTAACACTAATCATAATAAAGAAATAGCAAAAGGATGTGTAATTGAATAACGGCGAAAAAGAAAAAATCGGTTGAAGATTGTCATTATGATCCTTACGTTTTGTATATTATGTATGTGTAAGAAAAATTGAAAAATATTCACTCATTTGGGAGAAACTTAGGAAAAGGCATTTTGTAAAACAGTGGGCCATCCTATAAAATTTATGATTTCATGCTCATCATAGAAGTGTAGCACTTTATTCGAAGATGGCGCCACAGAATTTTTAAAAAAAAAATTTTGTAAATGTAGATTGATTCCATTGCTGATAGCCTATGTTAACTGCATTTTCATTAATAACAATAATATCGAAAATTTCTGTAAATAAATGGAAAAAACTGAAAGATAAATTGTTACATTCCAGTTATGTATTCACTGCGTTAGTCCAAATTATTTCCTTATAAAAATCACTCACAATTGAAAGGTAATTCGTTATAAAAGTATTTATTTTTTCTCATAGCTACAATTGTACTGTACAAATAAAAATAAAACTGTGTATATACAAATATTTTATAGTAAAGAAAGTAATAATAGTGTAGTTATACATGTCAGAAGAATAATAATGCAGAAATTGCTAAATTCAAGAATAGGTACTTAATTACGGGCAAGGAATAATTGAGTTATTTAATGATCATCAATAATCGAATGATGCCTTGTCCATCATTCAATTATTTCCACCACCACCTTTTTATCAGTTATCTCCTCTGTCTATGTGTTCCATCTCCTCCAGCAATTAATTCTCTAATATTTTATTTACACCCTTACGACAAACCATGTCTCTCCAAAGTACTAAATTGAATTTAAAAAAATCATTGTGCAATTGTCATTTGCACAATATTCCTCGCGATATAAATTATTGTATCTTCTCCAGAGGAAAATATCCTAGATAAAATTGGGAAAAAATATGAGATGAGCTCAGCCTTTTTGAGGATCGTAGTATTGGCTATATGGATCTTGAATGACTGCAGATTTACATGGAATATATATTTTTCTTTGCAGACCACATCTTCTTATTTCTTAAGATGCGATTTTTAGGTTATGCCACTGCACAAAACACGTCGATATCACGAAAAGATTGACGTTTTCTAGCAATAATAGCTATAATAATAATTGTCGCAACTAACTTATTTTGTTGAAATAATTCACCTTTCCATGTATGATTTTTGACAAAAAAAGTATGCGTTTGTACTCGCAATCAGTGCCTTTTAGATTAGACTTACACAACAGTGCGATCCTCAGAGCGGCTGGGCTCATTTCAAGTTTTTCCCAGAATTATTTCATTTCGGTAACAGAGATAATATAACCAACATGGACATTTGCCACGTATTCTCATCAACCTGTTGATTCTCATCAATATATCCTACAACAGTGCTTTTTCTATTAAACCAATAAATAATCTACTAAATAGGCAAGCACGGATAAGTCTCGAGCACTCTCAATTCTCCTTACAAAAAAAAATAATTTTACTCTGATTCAATTTCACGCTCGTTTATGTTATGTTTATCCTGTTTATGTTCAAAAATGACATACGAACTTCATATGCCTTGCATTCATTTCAATTTCCTGCTTTTTAGGCGGTAAATACAAATTTATCAACTTTTTTTAATAAATGGAAATAATTGAAAAAAACAAAATACAAAAAATAAACCATAAAAATAAAGTTTTTTTTTAAATTTCTATTGATTCATTCTATAATAATAGTAATATTTCATGTAATAATTCCCTCTAAAACAAAACTTTTTTCCTATAGCTTCTCTCTAAAAAGGGAATTTCTCTCTCATATACACAAAATGACTAAAAATAGCACCCGACCTCGTGATTCACCCGACTTGACCACGTGATACATCCCATGTGTTTACACAAATATACGAATGTATATATTATTTTTCGCCCAAACGATTTTGAAACAGGACGCGCCATCTATATTTTAAAAGCTTGTTAATCTCGCACCTATTTGACAGAAACGAAATTTTTTATGTTTGTACGCCCCCTTAAACTTTCAAATTTCGAAGATTTTCGAAAGAATAAAATAAAACGTCATTATAAATGTTTTGTTCCTAGTGCTTTATTTTCCAACGAAAGAAAGAAATATTTATGTGTATAAAAACAAAAATAGTTAAAATTAAATGTTAATAATGTTTATATAAAATCAGGTACGAGATACTATTATTACACTACACAAAAGTAGTAGTACCAGGACTGAAATAAATATCTAATTAGTATTTTATATTTTTCCATTATATTTAAAGCATTAAAGGATTTCTCGGTGATTATGAGCAATTCGTTTTTGAACTAAAATTAAAATAAACAAAAATATCATCGGAATTAATACAGCACAATATAATTAAAACTACAAATATCATTATTTAATTGCCCGAAGCCGAATCATCGAACTTGAACAATATATTAAGCACGTTTTCCATTTCTTTATTCTTTCCGAGCTTTTCCACTTCTTGGAAAGCCTCTTTACACAGCTGTTTCATTTTTAATCTCGTATATTCGAAGCTGCCGTATTTATTCAGGAGCGAGAGGCAGTGTTTCTTCAATTCTGGTTTCGTGGTGCGTTGCCGTAGGATCTGCATCAATTGGTTGTCGTGGGGCTGACTTCTGATGCCGTGAATTAACGGAAAACTAAATTTTCCTTCTGTTAGATCCTCGCAAAAGCTTTTATTGTGGTGGTACTGCTAGAAAAGTGGCTTTAATAAAGATTTTAGGGATTCGATGGGGACTTACATCTTCGGAACACAAGTTTAAATAATCATCGCGGATTTGGAAGAACAGGCCTAAGATCCCTGTTAATTTTGAGAAATTCGAATTGTTTGTGCTAAATAATTGCATTAATCGTATAGCTAACATAAATAAACCACCAGTTTCTGTAAAAAAAAAGAAAAAAACAATGATTTTTAACGGAAATACGTGTTTATCATTGTTTATATACATACTAGTTAGTCAACCTTATGGACAAAATAGTTAACGGATTTTTTAACATTTTCGACAAAAGCGATAGATGGCAGCACGACGTTGGTGCCCATCTCGATTTAAATATAAGTTTTATAGTTAGAGTACGAACTACAAGATGGCCCTCTTACGCGTCCGCAAAATATTATTCAATTGCAATAAGGTTTGTTTGTTTGGCTGATCTAAGCAGATACAAGGAATTTTACGCGTTTGTTTGTGTTTTAGATGATGATTCGTGCGTGTTTGTTTGTTTAGAGCAAGCAAATCCAGATCACAAAGAGGTTCCTCTTTCTGCTCGCGATCCGACGTCCGAGCAATTACTAGCAATTTGTGCAACATAACCTAATCGCACTAACATCGTGTTGTAAACTGTCGTTTGTAAATGTAATCCGATTTATACCTGCATCAAATATGCACGATATGGATAATATAATGATACCAATGTGATTGATGTAAAGAACGATCATTATATTTTAAAAAATTTACTTGATAGATACATAAATACTAGTATATGATGCATTTTTATTGTAGTCTACATTCATTAGTTTGAAAAATTACTTTTACTTTTCCTATACATAATAGCTGTGACAATTTGACAATAGTAAATAATAAAATTAAGGTTATATTGCAATCGAGCGCGTCTGTTTGTACCATCTTTAAATCCAACTCTGAGACGCTCTCAAGTTACTCTGATGACGTCAGTAGATACTGCTCCAAGCACACAAACAAACAAAGCTATTAAAAACAGCATACATGATGACGCGTTCGCGCTCTTCTCTTGATTTGGCTGAAAAGTTACGATGTAGCCTTGTATATACAGATGTTGCCCCCAAAGGTTACCTCGTAACTTTTCAGCCGCTCAAGAGAAAAAGCGCGAATGCGTCATCATGTATGGTGTTTTTAATAAGTAAGTGGTGGTGCATATGTAAAAATAAATGGCGATTTGTACCCCTAAACTACATATTTTTATCATTATATAAAAAACGAATTTCTATTATTATGTAATAGTAAACATAAGTAAATCAAGTAAAAAATGTTTTGTAAATATAAGAAAAACTATATACATAGAGTATACATTAAATTAGAACTAAGAAAAAGTCAAAAAGTAAAGTAAAATGGTACATACATCTAAAAAAAATAACGATTTATAGTTGGCTCCATTTTAAATTTCAAATTTCCCGCCTTTACACCAGCTGAAGTTAGCGATAGTACCGCTATACACGGGAGAAGCGAAGATAGCAATAGGAGAGAGGAGGAGAAGAAGGTTTTCGTATATACATTCGAACGAAAAACTCGCGTTTTATTAAAATTTTAAATATAAAAAGGCAATCGAACTACAGATTATATATTATCAAACTAAATACTTATTCTTCTTAATAAAACAAACATTTTCTGATTATTATATAATCATAAGCATAAGTAAATTAAGTTAACAAAACAACTTATTAATTTAAAAACTAAGAAAATAAAAATTGAGATGTAGATTTATGTTTTTTTTTCTCGGCAAATTTTCGTCCTTTTAGATTTAACTTTTCTCTTTTCAGTGATTTTTGTTTTAAGTTTAAATATTTTATTCTTAAAAGAAAAAAACTTCAATTTAGAAAATTGTTCAATTAATGTTTTGTCAACAAGTAAGTGCCTTGCAATATACTTTCAATTTCTTTATATTTATAACAGAGTACCTCAGAATTCTAATCTTCTAATGTAAACAAACACGAGAATTATCACGAGGTGCGTCATCGCAGCGTCACATGCATCCACCCTCCCTTTCCCCCAGGCCACACAAATCGCCAATGCCAATATGAACACAGAAATCTGTCGTTCTCTCTGGTCGAGATACCTGTTATATTTACCGCGTTTTCAAATCCATTTACATTCACCGATAGAGTGCACCACTTCCCTGAGCAATACGCCCAATACTTTAGTTTTCGGAAAATGCATTACGTTGACTAACTAGATATATTTAAACAATGGTATTTATGAATGTAGTAACATAACCTCCAAAATACAAGCATATACTGAATACATATTAGAAAAATTAAATAGAAAATATAAATACATATATAAAGAAATAAAATATACTAATAATTTTACCCCTTTACGTAAAATTTCATTTTATTATTTACAGCTTTCATTAAATAAAACATCGCGAAAATTGACGTAAACATAACCTCTACGCAATCCGAAACATCACCATTTCTAACCTATAAATTAAGAATCTGACGAATCATTCCTTATATCCCCATAAATCTTCCACATACGTCTCATTACGTCTTATTACACAATATTGAATCTATTTCAAATTATTACTAAGTACAATATACTCACTTTTCATCGTCATTTCACAATACTCTTCTTCGGTTGGGCATATAAAATTATCCCTCCAATAGATTTCCATACCCTGCCCTCTGTGCAGCTCCAATAATTGCTCTAAATACACAAACGTTGCATCCGGATGATCCAAATCCTGACATTTCTCTAAAGCGATGAACATAATATAATTCGAAGCGTTTAACGTGCTCGGAATCCCATATATCGAGTGTGCGACCGGAATACCTCGCCTCAATGTCGAACTATCCTCGATATCGTCCAATCTAGAACCTATAGGATTCATTTCTATCGTTTTAGGTGTAATATATGTATCTTACAAAAGACTGGCGTCGTGTAACATCTCAACGATGTCCTCGATCTGTTTCAATTTATCTTCGGGGACGTTCAACCACTGGTTGAAAGCCCGAGCGAGTTTCGTGCGTACACCCTTACCAGGTACTTGCTGGATGTAAGCGAAGGGCTCTAAAAGTTTCTAAAATTGAGACGTTTGGATGTTGCAAAGTGATGCAAGTCGATTCATTTCATTTTTCCATTCATTCATGGGAATTTCTTACCTCATCTTGGGCTTTGTCGCCGCTTTTACTGTAGGGGATGCGAAATTTCTGTTCTTCCATTCTATCACTTTAAATACGATAATTTGGACACGTCGGATTGAACACAAAATCAATATTCTATTAAAAAAAAAGTTTATACTGAATTAAGTGGACGAAAATACAATAAAGCCTGCACTGTAGAAACTATAATGTAATTCCAAGAACATCATTAGTGAATTTTAAGGTCAATATAATAGAGGTTGTGGTTAATTTATGTAAACGATGGAGCGTATAAAAAAAAAATCGAGACTTTAAACGTGTTCCGATGCGCAACGAAATCATGATCGTTTATATTCAAGCAGGAACTATGATGGTAATCGTTTTAAATACTGGAAGGTTTATTTAAAATTGAGATATAATCATAATAAACACGACGATTTGCATATATTTATTACAAATTTTTGTTTAGTTTAATAAATTCCTAGAATTTTTTACTTTTTATTATTAGCAGCTATAATATATGAGTAAGACAGAGATAATGTTAGATTAATTGATTCATAGATGGCGCTGGTATGACCGATATGAGCAAATGAATCGCGGTCGATAATTCAGATAATCGTTTTTTCGTTTTAGTTAATTTTATGACAGTTTTGCTTTTTTTAAAAATATATACGTTTTAAAGATTTGATTGCATTGTGATACGTGTACTACATAATTGAATACAATAAAATGTGATAATCCTCGTATATTAGCTGGTAGTTATAACGCGTAAGTTTAAAATTATGATTTTATAATCTAATTCTATTAGTAGTATATACAATGTTACTTCTGGACCATGGCATTTATGAAGAGTTTTTAGGTGCTTTTAAAGTAATTATACTTGATTTTGGGTGATTTTCAACGGATTTTTCGTGTGCCAAATACCCTGACCAGAAATAAAAATCTATTTTGGGGTGTTTTTAAGGTAATTATGATTGATTTTTATCCATTTTTTGGTGCAACCAATTTTTGTTGGTCTATATATATTTGGATACTTTTGGGGTACCTACATAAAAAAGTTAGTTATTTTTGAAGAATTTTAACTCCTTTTCGGTTGTTTTATATTCTTTTTTGATAGTTTTCATTAATTTTTGCATTCCAAATACCACATGGTGCAGAAGTAACATTTTATATACTACTTCTATGTATTTGTGAATCTCTGACTATTTGGAACCAATCTCAGACATAAAATGACTACTGCTCTAATTTATACAAAAATTTATTCAGATTTTCAGTAGTAGTTTCTAATTAATTACATTATACATTATATTCTGTATTTATATTCCAATATATATGATCTTATATTATATGCATAACATCTTATAAGTAATTTAAACATAAAACGGTCGTACAAAATTGATAAGAAACTAGTTCGACTGATCATTTTTATCAAATTCAACATCTTTCATTCACCACTAACATATTTACGGCATGAATTCACGATAAATATAAAATCTATATCTTCATTTTGTTCTTTATTATTGGGGCATCATATCTTCTCTTTTCTTATCACAAGGACAAGCCGCTAGATTTCATCGACTTTAACTTGTTCCGAATGGACGTGCGCCCCTTTTCTCTCTGATAGTGTGACATCTCTGCTTCGAAATCTATATCAGGAAACTGAAATGAATTAGCGAATAAAATCTGGATTTCGTGTCGTGATAGTTTTAATAAGGTAATCAATTATATGCGAGTATAATTACTTGTCGAAAAGGTGTGCCGTCTCGCCAGACGTTTACTGTCGTCTTTTTCGGAAGATGTTCTGGTGAAAATTTGCCAAATACACAGGACTCTTCTGTAATATTGACGAAACCTGGAACGAACAAAACATTTTACATATTGTGCGAGGGGCACAGCGTTAAAAAAAACGTTATTGTTATCATTAAATAGGGTGACTTTATTTATCAGAGTGTGGCCAAACGTGGTGTCGTTTTTGATTGACCTAACTACTCACGTGGTAAAATCCGCTATAAATATAATTGCGGGAAATTTGAATTTTGTTTATTGGAATATCTGTACTTATTACATATAAAACTATAGCATATTTGGAATCTTAATGGCGGCAAGTGGGCGTGGTTTCTCCTCTGTCCGCACTAATAAATAAGTTATACCATTGTTTATATACGTACTAGTTAGTCAACCTTATGGACAAAATAGTTAACGGATTTTTGAACATTTTGGACAAAAGCGGTAGATGGCAGCACGCCGTTGATGTCCGTCTCGATTTAAATATAAACTTTATAGTTAGACTACTACATACAAGATGGCTCTCTTACGTGTCGGTAAAATATTATTTAATTGCAATAGTTACCTCGTAAGTTGTAGGCAGATTGTAGGTGAGGCCGGGGAAAGGGAGGGTGGAGAGGCGATGACGCTGTGATGACACGCCACGCGATAATTCTCGTGTTTACATTGAAATGTTTGTTTTATTTGGAAGAATAAATATTTAGTGTGATAATATATAATCGTTATTTTTTTTACCATTTTACTTTACTTTTTTTTTTAGTTTCTAATTTAATGTTATGCTCTATATATGTGTGTAGTTCTAAGTTTTGTGTTATATTTATATAATATTTTTTATTTGATTTACTTATGTTTACTATTGCATAATAGTAGAAATTCGTTTTTCATTTATAAAAATAAACATGTAGTTTGGGAGTACAAATCGCCATTATATTTACATATATGCACCACGTTAATTATTAGGTTTGTTGTTTGTCTGATCTAAGCAGATCCTGGAATTTTACGCGTTTGTTTGTATTTTTAGAGCATGATTTGTGCGTGTTTGTTTGTTTAGAGCAAGCAAAGCCAGATCACAAAGAGGTTCCTCTTTCTGCTCGCGATCCGACGTCCGAGCAATTACGAGCAATTTGTACAACATAACCTAATCGCGCTAACACCATGTTGTAAACTGTCGTTTGTAACTGTAATCCGATTTATACCTGCATCAAATATGCACGATATGGATAATATAATGATACCAATGTGATTGATGTAAAGAACGATCATTATATTTTAAAACTTCACTTGGTAGGTACATAAATACTAGTATATGATGCATTTTATTGTAGTCTAGATTCATTAGTTTGAAAAATTACTTTTACTTTCCTATTCATAATAGCTGTGACAATTTGACAATAGTAAATAATAAAATTAAGGTTATATTGCAATCGAGCGCGTTTGTTTGTACCATCTTTAAATCCAACTCTGAGACGCTCTCAAGTTACTCTGATGACGTCAGTAGATACTGCTCCAAGCACACAAATAAACAAAGCTATTAAAAACAGCATACATGATGACGCGTTCGCGCTCTTTCTCTTGATTGGCTGAAAAGTTACGATGTAACCTTGTATACACGGATGTTACCCCTAAAGGTTACCTCGTAACTTTTCAGCCGCTCAAGAGAAAGAGCGCGAATGCGTCATCATGTATGGTGTTTTAATAAGTAAAGTGGTGCATATATGTAAAAATAAATGGCGATTTGTACCCCCAAGCTACATATTTATTCATTATATAAAAAACGAATTTCTATTATTATGTAATTGTAAACATAAGTAAATCAAATAAAAAATGTTTTGTAAATATAAGAAAAACTATATACATAGAGTATACATTAAATTAGAACTAAGAAAAAGTCAAGAAGTAAAGTAAAACGGTACATACATGTAAAAAAAAATAACGATTTATAGTAGGCTACATTTTAAATTTCAAATTTCCCGCCTTTGCACCAGTTGAAGTTAGCGACAGTACCACTATACACGGGAGAAGCGAAGATAGCAATAGGAGAGAGGAGGAGAAGAAGGTTTTCGTATATACGTTCGAACGAAAAACTCGCGTTTTATTAAAATTTTAAATATAAAGAGGCAATCGAACTACAGATTATATATTATCAAACTAAATACTTATTCTTCTTAATAAAACAAACATTTTCTGATTATTATATAATCATAAATATAAGTAAATTACGTTAACAAAACAACTTATTAATTTAAAAACTAAGAAAATAAAAATTGAGAAGTAGATTTATGTTTTTTTTTTCTCGGCAAATTTTCGTCCTTTTAGATTTAACTTTTCTCTTTTCAGTGATTTTTGTTTTAAGTTTAAATATTTTATTCTTAAAAGAAAAAACTCAATTTAGAAAATTGTTCAATTAATGTTTTGTCAACAAGAACGTGCCTTGCAATATACTTTCAATTTCTTTATATTTAAAACAGAATATCTCAGAATTCTAATCTTCTAATGTAAACAAACACGAGAATTATCGCGAGATGCGTCATCACATCGTCACATGCATCCACCCTCCCTTTTCCCCGGGCCACACAATTCGCCAATGCCAGTAAATCACCGATACGGATTCCGTCGTTTCCGCAGATGGATAAAACACGGAAATCTGTCTCTCACTCTGACCGAGATACCTGTTATATTTATCACGTTTTCAAATCAATTTACATTCACCGATAGATTGCACCACTTCCCTGAGCAATACTTTATTTTTCGTACAATGCATTATGTTGACTAACTAGATATATTTAAACAATGGTTATACTCTATCATTAAACTATTAATAGCGCCATCTGTGATAAAAATAATTAATGATATGTGTAAATTCAGCGCCAAATTCAAATTTAATTTCGTTCATTTAGATTACCTCGCGTTCATCCAATAATATATCAAGGGATTGACCATCGCGTTCGCCATAGCGAACCAATAAAAGCCCAGATATACGTGTTGGACGTATTTACTGTAAACGACATTCCGATCGATGTGCGTGTAGATGAAATAACCGTGATATGGCAGCCAACAGACGCAAAATACTGTCACTATGAATATGAACATTTTTACCACCTGCAACAATAGAAAAAAAATAATTTATTGTTTTTTTTTTGTCGATATATCGGGGCAAAATACTTTTCTTTTTGATTTAACCGAGTCCATCTGGCGTTGCGTCTGTTCCCCGATCGAATGAGAACCCCATAAGACTTTACCCATTTCCGTATAGCACCACAGCATCAACGTCATAGGTATGACGTAGGTTAGAGCCAGAAATGAGACTTGGTACCTGGAAAATTCGTTTTAAATATGAACACTACGAATTTCGCTTTATATCGAAAATTTTAATCTCTTCATCCGTTATTACGTACGCAAAATCCATATTGGAGTCTGTAGGTTGTCCGTCTGGCCAGATTAGTAAGCAAGCAGTTCGCTCCATATCGGGAAATCTAGAGAAAACATTCCGTATTATAAGAATGGGAACCGTTTTGGAATAATTCAATATATCGTCTCTCAGTTTTATTAAATTCCCTAAAAAATCGGATATTTGGATTTGTGTGCTTTGAAAGAATTTTCACTTCATACAAACACGCGCGGGAGGTGGTAGTGATTGCATGTTTTTATATTGTAGGAATTCTATATTAAAAATCGATCTTTCCCCATGGATGTGTGTGGAAAATATTTATTAAATTTCGTATATTCTGAAGATGATGATATAATAATAAAGAACGCGACAATAATTATATGATAACTGGCTTCTTTTTGTTACGTTAATATTTTTAACAAAATTTAACAAAACTTTAAAACTTCTCCGACTATTAAATACGTAAACAAAGAAGGATTATAAGTACACCTGTTAATACTGAAGAGTTTGGGAAATCCCGCTTGATTGGATTATGTTTCGGGACGAGATTTCACGTACCGATATTTATCGGAAACTCGGAAAATCGAGATTCCCTATAGCTTGAAATCGTAATTGTCAAATGATATTTAAATGAGTTTTCTGTAGCTCTGAAGTTACAAGTTTTTCCTAATTTTTGAACATCAACAGGGATATATATTGCTGTGTTTCATAAGAGGGGAAACCATCAACCATATTGAAATGTAATTATTATTTTATGTACGCACTTGCTTGTTAGTCCAGTATAATTTGGGTTAAATCGTATTAGTAGTCATGGAAGTTGAATATAATTTATCGTCTGACAACTGTACGATAGCCTGGTATCCTAGGTATCTATTTTAATTGAATGGGGAGTGACTCAATGTAATTCGTTGAAAGAAAATGTATGAAAATCCTTGGTTACGTGTGGTGTTATAGATAGAAAAGTCTTAAAAAAAGCTGTGTCATTTCTCATCAAATATAAATGAATTAAACCATATTGCTGGGTATATCTGTCACAAATTTGGTGTTTGCTATACATGGGTACTTGTTCTACATGGGAGTGTGCATGTGTTTGCTGTTCCGAGTCTAATCATACATCCTGAATGTAACAAAGGAGGTGAATATACTAGCGAATCTGGATTGTCACTACAAGGAAAACACATTCGGAGGTACTCTGGCGTCTGTATGAACCGATAAACGATGTATCTGGTCATAGCATTGTTTAATTATTTGTATAAATGAATGTATTGGTATAACTTTGATAATATTTTGAGGTTATTATTATTTCGTATGAGATTAAAATTTTGAGCTTTTATAAGTTGGCAAACGTGGTTGGTGGTTTTCTATTCTCTTATGATAGCGCGGGATATTTTAAAAGTTCCTTTTTGAGAATCTAAATTATACTGGATAATTGATAATACTTGCTTGAATATTCCAAATAACTATACTCACCTTGAGTAAGAGTTCTCATTCTATTTATATGTTTCTGATATAAACTTATTAATAAATTATACGTGTTATTAATGGTTGCATTGTTTTATTAAAGAAAGTTATTAGATTATTATATTTATTTTTCTTTTCCGCAAAAAAAAAAAACGTTAGCCGGGAAAATCACAATAATATATATTTTTTTTTGATATTAGAAAGGGTGAGAGAGGGAGAGGAATGATTTTTTTTTTAATGATAAATTTATTAGTTGCCGCAACACCGGAAGAGAGGACGCCTTAAATATGTTTTAAATTATATTTTATTAACATTGGAAAGGATTAGAGGGGGAAGTAGATTTTTTTAATGATGATAAAATATGTTTTTACAACACAGTGAACGCATTAAATGTTTTAAATCATATATTTTTTTACATTGCAAGGAATGAAAGGGGGAGGGGGATGATTTCTTTTAAATTATATTTTCTTTTCTTTTTTTTTTTTAAATATTGGGGGAGAGGAGCATTAAAATTTTAATGTTACCAATCATAATTTTTTAACATAGAATGTTTCAAATCGTTTTTTTTAAATTGGAAGGGGTGAGAGGGGGGGGCGAAAGTTTTTTTAAATGACAATTTTTTCTTTCTTTTTTTTTACACATCGGGCGAGAGGACGCATTAACCTCTTAACTAACTATTCAATTTTCCAAATCCAAAAAGGAGTTGCTTTTTTCAAGCTGATTTCAGTACCTTGCAATTGGCGAAGTTAAATAAACAGTATTAGTAATTTTAGCTTCGTTTAATTTTTTTTATACATTGTTTTTGAATTTTTGAATGTTGAATTTTTGAATTTTGAATTTTTGAGTTTTGAATTTATGAATTTTGAATTTTTTAATTTTTTGAATTTTTGAATTTAGAATTTTTGAGCTTTTGGAATTTTTGAATTTTTAGAATTTTTTAATTTTGAATTTTTGAGTTTTTTGAATTTTTTTAATTTTTGAATTTTTTGAATGTTGAATTTTTGAATTTTGATATTTTGAATTCTGAATTTATGAATTTTAATTTTTTTAATTTTTGAATTTAGAATTTTTGTTTTTTGAATTTTTGAATTTTGAATTTGTTTTTTGAATTTTTGAATTTTTTTTTTTTTCAATATTGAATTCTTTTGAATTTTTTCAATTTTCGAATGTTGAATTTTTGAATGTTGAATTTTTGAATTTTTGTTTTGAATTTTGAATTTATGAATTTTGAATTTTTTTTAATTTTTGAATTTTGAATTTTTGAATTTTTTTAATTTTTGAATTTAGAATTTTTGAGTTTTTTGAATTTTTTGAATTTTTAATAATTTTGAATAAATTATAAAATATAAAATTATTTTCTTTAACACCGAGATAAAAAAATCTCTCTCTCCATCACATCCTCCAGATATTACAAAAAAAACATCATTTAAAATATTTTTAACACATCCACTTCTACGGTGATGCAAAAATTATAATTTTATCGTTAAAAAAATCATCACCTTCCCCTTTTACAGCTTCTAATGTTAAAAAAAAAATGATTTAAATCATTTTTTGATGTGTCCCCTCCCGCGGTGATGTGAAAAAAACATGATTTTATTGTTTAAAAAGAAATCATCTCTCTGTCGCTTTCACCCCTCCCGATATTGCAAAAAAAAATATCATTCAAAAAAAAAACATTCGCCTTTCCCTCACCCTAGCTGCGTCAAAAAAAAAATAATGTAGGAAACACTATTAATCCCCGCGATGATAAAAAATTAGGGAAACCTTAACATTGCACGTTCAGAGCTAAGAAAATCTCACGCAAAACATTTTTAATGTAGCGCCTGTAAAAGCGCCAGTTCTATAAAAATCTGTAAGCATCGAAAATATATATTTAGAGGCTCGCATATAACCTTATAGGTCCTACAAATGTGTATATAGAATACCAGCATAAATTACAGAAAATCGGTGCGGAATATAATTATACACCCTACAACATAAAAATAACAGAGGGCATCTAAAGCAAGTGAAACATTTTCGCAAAAATTACCATAACTTATCTATGTTTTAACGGTGTAAGTTTTTTTTGTTTTTTTTTACAGTGTAACGTTTTAAAGGAGGTATGTTGTTTTAGGTAATATTTTTTTTGCATATATGTTTATAAAGGTGGGCGTTGTTTGAGGATAAACATTATTATTTCTATTAGACATATATTTATTTCTGTGTATTTTGCTGATATAACATGAAAATCTCTTCAGTTAAATTACATACCCAGACATGTGGGCAATTTGTCAGAAGAACGTAAAACATGTTTACCACGAAATTGAAGATTTACAATCTCTTACGTTCAACTCAGCGTAAAATTTACGTGTTTTCCTCTCACTTTTGCACATAAGCTCGCAATAAATACACTCGCTGACTTGCGTATGCGCAGTATTTTATTAATGTCGTCTAGCTTTCGTATAAGTCGTCTGCTTGCCTACCCTATTGCTATAATATCAATTCCTTGTACATAAAACATTAAATCTTATATAACTTATAAGACATCTTTCTTGAGTTTTCTAGGTTCAATATAGTAACAGATAATGAACCATCCCACACCTTGAAGTTTTCAATTAACAGGAATTATAAGTTCAAATCTCATTAAACTTTCTAGGTACCTAAATCAATTCAGCAACTACACTGTTAAATAGTGATTCAATTAATACCCGGACCGCGACAGGGCGTAAAAAAAATGCCGTTTATCACTTAGGAGAAATTGAATCTGCCACAGACAGTCAATAATAAAGTAGAGAAAAGTTATTTTTTACCCCTGTTAATATTTTTTTTTTCAGCGTTGAGAAAAACAGTAATTATCACGTATTGCATGTATGACCTTTTAATTCAAACTCGTTATTTTTAAAATGAGACTCACCTATACGTGACAGTCGTGGAATACAGTAGACAAGGGAACGCTATCGCCATACTTGCCAACCAAATAAAAATGATGGCAATTATTGAGGAGGTCTTGGACATTCTGGGTTGTAAAGGGTGCACGATAGCCAAATATCTGGAAGAATGTTCGCGATAAAAGAAACAATACACTGAGTGGTTTTATTGTATATATTTTTGCGTTTTTTAAGTTTTATTTTTCAGATTAGGATTAATTGAAAATGTGTTTTAAATAAATTTTTCTTGTATGAATATTATTTAGACAAAAAACGAATCGTAGGTAGGTGTTCTAGGCCGGCTAAATGAGGCAAAATTTTGTTCTCTAGCTCATTTCGTATAAAAATATAAAAAAAAGTCACTTAATAGACATTATGGTGGCACATTTTTAGGTAGAATTAAAATACACCTCTTAGAATTACAATACAAAACATTTATTATCGAAAATTACTTTAAAACTGGTCGAAAATTTGATAATTGAAAGTGGATTTATTCCATTAATCAGTGTGCATACAGGATTTCCGGCAACACTTTCCTAATCTGACAAGTTATTTACGTACAGCTTTTAATTCATATTCACGCTTGTATTGACAAATTTCGTGCAATTGGGGCAGTACCTAACTCGTGCTAACAGCTGGCGGTGGTGCACGTAAAAAACGAACCGCAAATTGCGTAGAGGATATTCGAGATCCAAAGCTTTCCCAAGAAGTTCAGTTGTCAGTAGGAACATGCCATACCGTTTAAAAAAAAAGGACTTAGAGTTATCGGCACCTTCTACTGGAGGCGTATAGATTTATCGTTGAAATATTCGCTACTTTATTTTTTATCCTTATATAGGACAGCTTCACTTATACTTCTAAATTCCATTATTCTGTCTTTTATTCTCCTATCGATCATGAACGCTGTAGCGTGAAATTCTAGTTTGTGTTCCCCTGCATATACTACAATATGTGTTTCCCTATCTATTTTTCCTTCTCCATTCCATCGTATTTCCTGCCTTCATACCTGCGGCTATTTCCCCTATTTTCTTTCCTCAAGCATCGTTCTTATGTTCCATGTTCCCATCCTTGCTTATATTTCTTTTCCTTTGTGTTTTAAATGTACTAATTACTGATTTTTACTTCAATATACAACGTGTGTATAAATTGTCGCAAAAGCTATACGTAGCGACATTCTTCCTTCGTTTCTGAATCTACAATCTAAATGGTAAAATATGGTACTATGCTTCATGCGTCTTCAGGAGCCATTTGAAAGTAACATACATTTGGCAACACTGTAGTCGCATACTACTGTAATGGTAGTTACAATACTTGTCAAAATTGACAGACCAGAATTACAAATGACAAATTGGATAGCACAAGTGATACACAGGGAAAAGCAATAAGAAAGCTTTATTAAAACAGAATTAGTAGTTTTGATTTTTCGAATGCATCTCTTGTAATAAATTAGCGACACTATTACCTACGCATATGTTCAAATTGATATCCGTCTATTTTTGTAAACACATTTGCAATCTACGAGGTATTGTCTGTATTACTTGTTCAAGCCTTTCCGGTGTAATTTCTAATACTGCCGCGTTAATTCGTCCTATAACTTCGTCAGCGTCTTGTGGAGGTGTTGCGTAAACTCTCACCTATATGAAACCCCAAACAAAAAAGTCTAAAGGATTTAGGTCGGGGAGACCTTGCAGGCCATAAGATAGGACCACCACGATCAATCTACCTGTTAGGGAAGTGTTCATCCAACCACTCTCTCACATTACGAGAAAAATGTGCCGGAGCTCCATCATGCATGTAAAACATGTTACGGCGTATATTCAATGGCATCTCGTCAATAACTTGTTCTAATACATTTAAATACCCGATGGCATCAAGTCGATTTGGCAGATAGATTGGCCCAACGACACGGTGATTTATTATACCCAGCTAAACATTAACTGAAAACTTTCTTTGGTGATGGTATTCCCGAAACGCATGAGCATTTTCATCTGCCCAATGGTGAAAATTAAGGGTATTGAGTACACCATCTCTGGTAAACATAGACTCGTCGGTCCAAAGAGCACCTCTTAAAAAGTCGCCGTCTTCTTGAATCCTATTTAAGATACTATGACAAAAGTTTAAACGGTGTATGTTATCGTTTTCATAGAGCGGCTGCACCTTAGTTGTATGGTATGGATAAAGAAGGTTTTCACGTAGAACCAAATGAACGGTCTTATTACTGCGGATATTGAATGTGGACCCCAACTGTCGAGTACTGACGGAGGGATCTTCATGTACTGAGTCTAGAATTTCCTCTTCCAGTTTGTAATGTACGCCGTTGTCTAGGTCGACCAGCGTTGGCATTTCTTTTCTTAAACGAACCAGTTTCACGTAGACGTTGGTCCAGCCGTCGAAATACGTTTCCAGTAGGATGTCTCCGGTTTGGAAAACGTACGCGATATTCCTGTTTTGCCATGTTAGCATTTCCATTAGAAAAAAACGTATACCATATACATATCGGCATATTCATTAAATGTGAAAACCATTGTAAATAAACAAAACAATAATACGAGAACGATAAAAACACTGAAACAGAAAAACTAATCAAGAGAATACGAGTAATCACGAAAAAGAGCAGAGCTTGCATAAAATTGAACACTTCAGATTAATGTCAAAATTTGACAGTAATGGTTTTGATTGAGATCAAATTAGAATACAAAGTCATTGTCCTACAATGTTGCCAAATGTGTTTTTCATGAGAGGATGCTTATGAAGAAATGTTGAAACCAGGCTCTAAAATCAAAAAGAAACTGTTTACGAAAAAACAGGAATAAGAAATCGTCTAAATTCAAAATTGCAGCTATCTATACCGACAAATAACGAACACAAACGCTTATTAAGGAACTAAAAAACCGAACTTCAAGAATCTCGTGAAGACTATTATGAAGCATAGTTCAATATTTTACCATTTAGATTTTCGATTCAGAAACGAACGAAGTATGTCGCTACGTGTAGCTTTTGCGACGATTTATACACACGTTGTATATCTACATACTTAATATTAGCTACAGTCCTTACAGTAAAACCTCCTTTGTACGTTCATTATCATTGAAAAAAATAAAGCGTATTATCACTACGCTATTGCGAACTTGTAAGGTAGTTTAGCGTATTTAGGTACTTAGAGGAGATGTTAAACCATATTGGGTTCTAAAAAACTAACGTCTGACCATCTGTTGCTAATATTTTGCAAAAATACTCCAACGGATGCTCACTATCAACTGACAAAACTGGAATCAAATCTGAGCTTAATATTTGGCTAGTTCTCCTTGTTAGTTATGTTTGGTTTAAGTTATCTTGCTCATTAAAAGTTGACAGTTAAATGAGTTATGTGTTAACTCAGAATAGAATTGTATTGTGGTTATGTGAAACGTTGTGAAGAATCATGAATTTTATTTTATTATTTAACAAATATAAATATTAATTGTGTAGATACTCTTTCTTTCTCTGCTGACGTTGTTTTGTATAAACTTTTCAATCTAGAAGGCCGGAGTCAATCAGTCAGTCGATACGAGTTGAATAGTGTGAATAAGCGAATAGCGAGTGGAAATAAATATGAGTGAATTAGTACGTAAGAAATAAATATCGGTGCAAATAAATCGCTTAAATAAATTAAGACATTAGTAATTAAGTGTTTAATAATTAATAATTAGTAAATAATTTAATTCCTAGTATTTATTTGACTTTATTTAATAGATTTTAACTAGTCCTTAAGTGTGTAAATAAATCAAGTTAATTTAGTTTTTTTTTTATAACAGACAACAGAGTAAATTAACAATAGCGTTAATGATATCAAATTTACATTGTGCATGTAATTTTGGTTGCGTATTTATCGAAAGTATTTGCAGTGGGAGATTTAATTAGCAATAACAATATACATTAGAGTGGGCGCATAGTTTTGGTTGGTACTTTGATAGATCAAAGGTGCCTTTGTACATGCTCGCCAGTTTTAGTAATTCATCTGACCATTTGTGAATAGCTTATTATATTTGCATTGGCTATTCCAATAAAACAATGCCGAATGTCGATAATGCACAAACGTATTGTCTCTGCAATTACAATTTGTCGTACATTCTATGTGTCTTCCGGCGTATTAGATTTGTTATTGGACGCTATACCATACCCCGTAGCATACTGCGATTAATAGAATGATGTAACTGTTCAGCCATTGATATTGAGAGGACAATATAAAGTTCTCTAGTAGAAGCCCTATGTCGCCATGAATGAAAATTTACGTCAGTATGATGTAATGCATTATGGGCAAAAGTAGTATGTATAATTTTGGTTGTTTACCTCCCATTATTTACAATATTTATGTTTGATAATATAAAAATTATTTAGAAATGAAGTAGTGCAAAATACATTAAATTAAAAGCGATTTATACAGGGTGTATCAGATATAGAGGTAAATATAATAATATGTAGCAGCTGTAATCATATTCGATCAAAAAGTCTTAATGCACAGGGGGTCTATCTGTAAAGCATTAACGAGAAAAAAAAATATTTATAATGCCGTGGGCTAGATCCGCACCTGTGCCCAACCTAAATGCTGTCCCGAGTATACCCCCACATACCACTATCGTTCAGCCATTACCGCTGTTAGTTTTGTGTGGATCCCCGCTTGGAGTGCAAACCACTTCGAACATTTTATTTAAATTCTTCCCGTCTCGAAAAAACGATCCTTTTCAGGACCATCATGATTTCATATAAAGAAAATCGAAGCTTGATGCATCGGCAAAAGCGTGGGATTATATAGATTCATTTTCGCGCGACATCATTGTAAAAATGCGTGTTTGCAAATTTTCTGTATCTACATTTATTTCTGTGTAATTCGATTCAATTCATAATTAAATAAATCCAAAAAGAAATAACTCAGATTCATGTGGTACCGTTTATTATTAACAACTAACTCTCGATTCGACAAAGCAAAAGAAAAATATTTACGTTTTTTTTGTAACTACTGAAGTCGCATATCCGGCGAAACTCGAACGTCTTATCAGGATATTAAAAATAATACTTTGTAGACTTACGTAGAATGCTCTTAACAAAAAAGGTATGTTTATTTTATAAAAAGCAGAAATTTAAAATGCCCCAGTTTTGCTATTTTTACAAGGGCCTTTATTTATTCAGAATGACGATTAAATGAACTTACGGCGCATACCATTAAGGGAATAAACTAAATGAGTGCAATGTATTTATACATAATACCACGTTTAGCGGGTGCTTAACATGACGTTTCATTGCATCAGGCCCGGACTAAAGAATTTTTGGCTCTAAATTTTACTTTTTTTTATTTTTTAATGGTGAAATCCGGTTTCGGTGGGTTTGTGCTTTATATGTCGTGTTGGTTAACAGCCAAACAAAATTTACTTTTTTATTTGATACACCCTGTATTTATAAATACGTAAAAATTTTCAAAATGTCGACTATCAAAAATGAATAAACGAAACGCGATTTTGAAACATAATAATAAAGATTAAACATGTATTTTATTAATATACTTATGATACAATCGATATTTGTTGTCATTATTCAGAAGTTTATATATGATTTACTGATCTTAAAACTAATTCTAATTTAAATTAAATGTCATTGAAATATAAAGTTTCCTGGACGACTTGATCCTTCTTACCTGTCGCACGTGATTCCTGTTAGGGTGAATACGCTGGCAGCTACCGTGACATTGGCTATGAAATTATTAGCCGTGCAATACCATCTGCCGAATTTCCAATTCCTGCAAATTAAATCAGAAGGTCGGACCTAGTATAACGATGCCAATCTGACAGTCGGGATTGAATTTAAGTTTCGGATTTGTAAAACAGTTTGGCGAGTAATTAAAAGCACGTCTTCAACTGTATGAAGGGAACGGATAAAAGATACAATGAATTTCAACAAATTTATTTGCTTCCAATGTATAATTATTGTCTTTATAATAATAACTGAATAAATTATTGAACGTCAGCGTGTTATAGAAATTGTTCCGTTTTGGGCACTTTGGCAGGGCATCTCAATTATTATAAATAGTTACAGTTTTATAGGGTGATATTGAAAAAAAAAACAAGTTTGGAACACCTTTCTTCTTTCTAGATGTAACAGCTTTCGAATAATGGACCAAATTTATGATTGTTTAAATGGAACGTTTTGATATTCTGCCAAAGTGCCCGAAATGGTACTCCTGTACCATCTTTGCAGCACACTGAAATATCTAGTAATTAAAAATTATTTGCAAACAATTCTGAATTACGCATTGCTCAGTACGCAGTACTTGTAGTTTCGATTGCATATAAATAATCGAAGATTTGTGGAGCTTCAATTCGCATTTAATTTGTTAAAGATGGTACATATGTAAAACTATTTTTTTTTACATGTATGAATAAAAAAAATACGTCATAAAAACTAGGTAATAAGTTTAATTTTTGATAGGTAAACGGAAAAAAATCTATACCCTGTCCTAGGTTTTAATTTTTTCTTCCAAAATAATTACACCCTAAGAAATCATCCTACGAACTATAATATATTTTATTCTTGATAAATAAAAAAAAATTAAAAATTTAGGTGTGATGCACCCTCCCCCTCCCCTATAATTTTTCCTCGAAAATAATTTACCTCATCTTAAAAACTGTGTATATTTTATTTTTGATAAATAAAAAAAAAATATGTAAATTACCAAAAATATGGGGGTTCTTAAGAACTGTAATATTTTACTTTTGATAAATAAAAAAATATATAAATTATTAAAAATATGGGGGGATGACATATCCTGTCCCCTGTTATTATCTTTTTTCTCAAATAATTTACGTCATCCTAAAACTGTGTAATATTTTATTTTTGATAAATAAAAAAATTAAAAATAAAATTAGTAAAAATTAGGGAGTATATATATATGTACTCTGCCCCATTGCTATTTTTTCTCGAAAATAATTTACCACATGCAAGAAAACTATAGAATATATTTTATTCTTATTAAATAAAAAAATAAATTATTAAAAATATGGGGGGGGGGGAAGGGAGTGTGACATATGCTGTCTTCTGTTATTATTATTTTTTTCTTCGAAAATTACGTCATCCCAAAAATTGTGTAATATATTTTATTTTTAATAAATAAAAAAAGGAATAAAAAATAAATTACTAAAAATTTGTGTATGATGTGCCCCTATTATTATTTTTTCTTGAATTTTTCTCATCCGAAAAACTATGGAATATATTTTATTCTTGGTAAATAAAAAAAATATAAATTATTATTAAAATATGGAGGGTATGACGTACCCTGCTCCCGTTATTATCTTTTTTTTTTAAATAGACGTCATCCTAAAAAGCAATATATTTTATTTTTGATAAAAAAAATTAAAAATTAAATTACTAGAATTTGGGAGTATCATATAGGTACTATGCTCCTTATTGTTATTTTTCTCGAAAATAATTTACATCATCCGAAAAACTATTTAAAATATAGTTTATTCTTGATGAATAAAAAAAAAATATAAATTATTAAAAATATGGAGGGTATGATATATCCTGACCCCCTTCCCCTTCCGCTTATTATTTTTGTCGAAAATAATTTATATCATCCCAAAAAACTGTGTATTTTATTTTTGATAAATAAATAAAAAATTCTAAATTATTAAAAATATGGGGCGTATGATGTACTCCGCCCCCACTATTATTTTTTCGCAAAAGTAATTTACCTCATTCGAAAAACTATTAATTATATTTTATTCTTGATAGATAAAAAATAGAAATTATTAAAAATATAGGCGGTATGATATACTCTGTCCCCTATTGTTAATTTTATTATAATAGTAATAATATATTATTTTTTTCTTTTTATTAATTAAAAAAGAAATATGGAAGGTACGACGTGTCCTGTACCCCTTTATTATTTTTTTTTTGTTATGAAAATGAATTGCATCATTCTTGATGATATGCAATATACTTCAGGGTATCTTCCAAAATATTAAATTAAAAAAATTAGGGTTTTGAAGGGGGTTGTCCCCTCAAGTTAGGTTCATACCAATTGTTTCATTTCAAATTTGAATTCAATATGTTTCCATCTTTAAGCCGTTTTCATTCTCCGTATTCTGATTATATTTCATTCTAATAAATTTAGGAATTAAAGGACCATTCAACCATTAAATAAAAACGCAAAATAACTGTGTAACACATTTCAAAAAGATTTAGGACCATTCACTATCGCCTGTATAATCTTTCCACTCAATTAGATAATACATATATATACTTTTCTTTATGTATGTCTACTGAGGGAACTAAATCATTGTCTGAATCCTTTTTTCTTTTCAAACATTTTCACATTCATTCAATGTTATCAATCTCTTGCAAATGACACTTAAAATGAGCCTCGTGGGAAGGCAGACGCCATTAGACGCCCCCCTATTTTAAATGGACTTTCCTCCACTCCGCCCTGATTTGCCAGACTAATCCCCCCTGCTCTATTATTCTTAAAGATTTATTTCAATTAATTTTCCATTCAAAGGAAATTGTAAAACGGTCCACACTCCATTGCTTCTTCGAAACAAACAAACGATTAGGGCAAGAACCGATGGAATCAAAGGGTATCAGGCCAGGAACATCGGAAAAATTGGAACTGTTATAAATTCACTCAAGCACCCGCTAAGGAATAATCTCGATAGTTGATTGTACACAGTATATTTTTTTGTTAAAGTTAATCGAAATTGAATACAAGCGATATTCTTACCCCTGCAGCATGTAGATGAAATTGAAGAAACAATTGAGGGTCGATAGGAATAGATCGGCCATGCTTAAGTTTACTAGAAAATAATTGGTGACCGTGCGCATCCTTTTGTGAGCTGAAACAAGATTTATACATGTAATTTGCGTTTTTATAAAGCTGGATGTCCACGAGCGATTCTTGTACTATTCTAATTTAAAGCTGCCTACACACACGTGCGAATTTCTCGAATGACGGCATTATTTTTTTATATTGTATTTAGAAAGACTTACCTAACACTATCCATATGACGATACAATTCCCGAAAATTGCGGTGAAAATCATGATTATAAAGACAATAGTCCACGCTGTTTGAACTAGGAACGTCATGGCTAGATTATCTCCATCGCGTATTTCTGTGTTGGCCGTCGATGTGGAATAATAAGACGTTGTCGTCAGCGGATCGTTTTCGTCTATGCTTTTAATGATGGAATAATTCTGCATTTCCACCTGCAAATTAGAATATGAATGTCGAAGTTGTTAAAATGCTAAACAAGATTGGAGGCGGTTGCCTACTTGCTATGTAAAAACGATTTTAATGGGGTTATAATAGAGACGTTGTGATTTGTATAGGCGAGTTGGTAGTTTCTTAGATTAGCATTAATGTAAATATGTATATCAATATACAGGATGATTTATGAAAGCTATAATAGTATATTAAAGTACGAGTTTCATAAGGCATGATTTTGTCGCACGAGTTCAAGTTTAGAAAACGAGCCGCAGGCGAGTTTTCTAATGAACGAGTGCGACAAAAAGCCTTATGAAACGAGTCCTTTATACTATTTTTTCTATTTTGCATTATAAATTGATAATAAATACTTAATAAAAATCTCATTAAAAATGTTGAGTTTTATTTTTATATGAAGTTGGTCACATTAACATACGATTGACATTTGACGAATTCAAAATTCAAATTCGGCTATTTAAATTGTTTAAACAATATATTTCATAATATAGTCTCTGTAAACTGTAAAAAATGAGTGATACTGAGACAAATTTATCTTGTACGCCACCACAACTGCGTGAAATTGCGGATAACGCCGTCATAAATTTATTACCGAAAAAATCAAAAGCAGTATATGAAAAATGCTACCATCAATTTGAACTATGGGCTGTACAGAATAATGTCAACACAATATCTGAAAACATTTTATTGGCATATTTTGAATTACAAGGTAAAAATAAAAATCTTCTATCTTATGGTCTATGTATTCCATGCTTCGTTCTTGCTTTTCCATTTATAAAAATACAGACATATCAAAATATATTAATTACAAGCCTATTTAAAACGATTCTCTGAGGGATACGAGGCTAAGAAATCTAAAATTTTATGCATTGAAGATATTAATAAATTTATAGAAGAAGGTTCTGACGCATTGTATTTAGCAATAAAGGTACGATATTATTTGCAAAATGTAATTTTAGATCGTTTTAATAATGGGTTACACAGGTGCCTGTAGACGAGATGAATTAACAAATATGTCCATACATGATTTAGAATTTAAGAGTGATATTATTTTGGTGACAGTACCTAAAACAAAATAATATCGTAGAGTTTTTGCAATTACGGATGAAAGATGGATTACTTTAATTAAAAAATATGTCGCCCTGCGACCAAAAAATATTAATCATTCAAGATTCTTCCTTACATATCGCAATGGTTATTGTATATCGTGCCCGATTGGAATTAATACGATTGGCAAAATGCCTAAATTAATAGCTGATTTTCTAAAATTGCCCAATTCAGAGCTTTATACTGGACATTGCTTCAGACGTTCTAGTGCTACACACTTAGCAGACGCAGGCAGTGATTTGCTGACTATAAAACGTCATGGTGGATGGAAGTCATCTGCGGTAGCTGAGGGTTACATCGAAACATCTATGAAAAGTAAAGTGGCTGTAGCGCACAACTTATCAGGGCCAAGTACATCTGGTCATTCTAGAGTTATATCATCGAATGATTCTCAATCACAAGAGTCTACCATTAAAGCCAATAACATAACTCAGCAAAACTTTGTTACGAAGAATTTGCCTGGCATAACAATACATGCTCAAGATACTTGTTCCACGTTTCATAACAATAACAATGTAAACTAAATTTGTATAGAATTTTTGATTAAAGTATTTACAATTTACATGCATTAAACGTCAATTTTGCTTTCTGTCATAATGTATTCAATACAGCCAACCTATAGAAATGAAAAAAGGCGTATCACAATGAAGCACTTTTCGATACGCAAAAGCGTGTTACAATTGCGTTTTTATGAACGCAAAATAGAAAAAAGATTTTGATATCTGGCTTCTAAAATTCATTTAACGCCTATGGAAAATAACTTGCAATTAAAGACAGTGGAAAATACCAATTTATGTGCGCATATTATTGATTATATGTTTGTTTATATATTCTTATGTGAAACTATACAGGTGTCCCATCGAACTGGGTCATTAGAATTTATGTTCCTTTCCATTAATGCCTGGAAAAAAATACCACATTGTATAACATTTTAAAATATTAACATTTTCGATTTGGAATGGAACGAAAAGTTAACACCTTAGCTCCGATTTACGCACACACTGTATGTACATTGTAAACTGTAACTTTGTTATACTAACTAAATGTTAAAGGTATGCAAAACCAGCGTGTGGTTATGTAAGAGAGTGTAGATCATTAACTCGATATAAACCAGCAGATTCATGACTGTGAAAGGCATACATGCATACATATCCATGTGAGCACGCGGGTGGTATTATGAAATGAAGTACTGGAATCTCTCTCCACTGAAATTGGCATCGTTAAATTTTATAACTGCAGCGCGGATATAGTGAAGTATTGAAAATTTATTGTGGAATGTACAAATTCCGCAATTGATTCATAGTTCAAGTTTTTGATCACCGCACTAGTTTACCAGAGAGGTATTTGTTCATCACTTTACTTAGATTCTATAGTTTTAAAATTGATAATCATACTCTACTACTAGTAATAGATAAATAATAATTGTTAATACACATTTGGTTAGATAAAATTTGTGATTTTTCTTTGACTAAACCCAAATCTTGTATCAAGTCATAGAGATCTGATTAGTAAAGTGAGTAATGAGATGTAGTTCGCTAGAAGAAACATACTGCTGTGGTTTTTACATTTGTCGCTGATTTTGAGTTGCATATTATGGTCTTTTATTACTCCCTTCAGCTGATTTTCAATTTACTGAGAATTTTCACAATTTTGTTTTGTTTTGTATAAGTTTAGTTTTAGGGTTTATATAGTGTTAAGATTTTTTAATTAATCCATTCATTCATATGTCTATTGTTCGCTTGCGCTGATTTAATGCGTATTCTATTAAATACTGTCGTTGTAATGTTATATACGTCTGCGTTGTACGATTTTGAGAGAGGGATTTTGTAAGAAAAAACAATTGTAGGATTTTGTTAAGGACTTCCTTGTTCGACTATTGACGTGAGTAGACGTATTTTTAAATCTTTGTTGCCATTTTGTAATCGATTTTGATATTGTAAATTTAACATTTCTCCTGTAATTATTCAGTCAATCAAGGAATTTTTAATGTAATAATTGTTAATGTATTAAAGTGTGCACATTGTAGATATAGGATCAATTATTATTTTTTTTGTTTAGGAAGATTTATTTTCGTTTTTTCTGTCATATATATTAAGGAGTTTATTTTTCTGTTTTTCTATCTTGCTATATCCTTTTTAATTTTTCTATCACCTCGTTTGGGTGAATAGAAGCATTGTTCTTTCTTTTAGCTTTTTCATTTTTTGTAAATTTCTTGCATTTGTCCACGCTTAGATTATTTAATTTGTGAAACCACGTGAATAGAAGTTCTAAGATATTGGATAATCTTCCCGAACAAATAAAACCTTTCTTTTTTGCTTTGGATAGGAAATAGCATTGTCCTATTTTAATTTAGAATCAAGTGCAGTTTTTATTTTAGGTCAGAACCTTCAGTTCAAGGTTTTTTTTCTCTGCACATTTGTAATTTAGCCCGTTTAAAAAAAAATAAATTGATTGTTATTTAGCTTCGTTTGGGTTAAAAATTCTGTTCTTTTATTCTACATTAAACCTTTACAATTTTTCGAGTAATTAAGAAAGTCTGATTTCATTCACTCACAATTTACTTTTCGTGGTTACATTAAAGTTTTAATTCCCCAGGGTAACTCTGAGATTAATAGTTCTTTTGTGTTAATATTTTTTTTTCTTTTTCATTTTTGAAATCAATTTTTCATTTATTTCAATCAGTACACAGCAGATGTAGATCAGATCACTTGAAAGTTGAAAGTGACACTTTCAAAATATCTTTTACATCTTCTTTGTACGTGATTTTTTTAAAAGAATTTGAATGCATTCTAGCTTACAATCAATTCTTTTCAACGATTTGCTTAACATATGGAATATTGGGACACGTTACTTTGTGCTGATTTATGTTTGAAAACCATTTAATTTTTACAAGACAGCAGTAACATTCCGTGACATGATTTGTTGGTTCACGCCAAATCACCACCCTCTTTGACAAGACTTTGGAGAATTCTTGTTTCTGTTCCACTGATTGTGAGTTAATTTGACATAACACGAAACGCAGCATATATGTGGTATCCATTTTTTGTATTGATTTTTAATTTCGCAGCCAAAATATTGTTCATAACTAGCTCACATTAAAAACGTGTGCAACACTCGGTTGATATTAGCATACATATGTTTCACACAACGAACTATACAGTGTGATTCTCAATATATGCGACAAACTTTAAGCGCTGATTCCTGGGGTTATTTTGATCATAAAAGTTCATAAGGAACATATGTCCAAAATCGCTTAGTTCTAAAGTTGTACAATGTTTAATAGTAAGTTAACATATAATTAATGTTTTTATTATAAATTAACAAAATAATTAGTAAAACAAAATTAACTTATACTAACTGTTAAAATGACCGCCCCCAACTGCAATACAAGCTTCTATCCTCCGTCGTATTGACTGGCGATCCGTTCTAAAAATACCAGGTATTTCGAATTGTTTGAAAAGCTGCGATAAACGATTTCTCAATTCATCGACATTTCAATGGAGTCGTATAAACTAATGATTTAAGGTGACCCCATGGAAAAGAGTCCAAAAATTTAAGTCTGGAGACCGAGGAGGCCACGGTTGTGGACCTCCCCCATCCTATCCACCGATCTGGATACGTATTGTCCAAAAACTCGTGCGCAACTAAACTAAAATGCGCTGGAGCACCGTCATGCATAAAATACATTTGTAATCTTAATTGCAACGGAACTTCTTCCAGCAGTAGTGATAGCCCCTCTTCAAGAAAATTGCGGTATACCTCGCCATTTAACCGCATCGGTAAAAAATGTGGACCTATCAAGTGATCTCCAACAATTCCGGCCCACACATTGACAGAGAATTGATGTTGATGACGGGCATTCACTAGTTCGTGCGGATATTCTTCGGCCCATATGTGATTATTATGAAGATTAATAATCGCGTTTCTAGAGAAAGTAGCCTCGTCGGTGAAGAATATTTGAGCCAAATAATCAGGATTTTGTGCGATTTTGTGTTGCATCCATTGACAAAAAGCCACTCTTTGCGGAAAATCTGCCGGCAAAAGTGCCTACACCCGTTGAATGTGATATGGATACAACAGTTGATCTTTCAATATTCTTCAAACTGTTGTGGCCGGACTAATGTTTAAAGCAAACGCAATTTTGCTGGTGCTTGTAGTAGTAGGATGTTCCTCAATTTCATTTAGTACCATTTTTTCAACTTGTGGAGTTTTCACTGTAGATGAGTGCCCGTTATCAGTCGTCCGTTTTTTTTTAAAATTTCCCGTTTCACTAAGACGTTGGTGAAGACGGGCAAATATTGAATGATGCAGGATGATACGGTTCGAATATCGTTCTTCATAAAGACGTCTAGCAGCACGCGAATTTCCATTGGCAAGACCGTAAACGAAATGCATATCACACATCTCAGCATTCGTGTAATCCATTTTAGAAAACAGAAACTGGCAATAAACTGAATGAATACTCTGACAAATATTGGCAAATATTGAAATGACAAATAAACAATCTCCTCTCAACACAATAGTTTTTGAAGAACCAACTGTGATATTATATCGTGTTAGTCATAGTTCATAATTTATTATTAAACATTCAATAACTTTAAAACCAAACCGTTTTGGACATATACTCGTATAACCTTTTATGATCATAATAACCTCAGGAATCAGCTCTTAAAGTTTGTCGCATATAAATCGCATATAAATCGCATATAAAATTTCGCGCGGTCTGCGAAGTGAGATATACCTCTTCTTATCCTTTCGGTGCATATATAGACTTATTTTGGCTCTAATAATTAATATTAATTCATGTATTTAGTATCAGTGTGTAGTGTTTTTGGCGCTCTGTGTGTTGGTTATTTCAGTTTTTGAATTAACTCACCGTATTAGACGCAGCACACTGTAAGTTATGCATATTTATTGTCGCTTCGATTTCTTTGACAGTTTCTTTTAAGTACCTGTGTTTTGTATTTGCTTTATATACAGTGCATACGGATGTTATTCTGTGTCGAATGACCGCAGATAAGTTTTATCCTTTTCCATTGTCCTTTGTTTTATAAGAACATTTGTATCCTAACCGTGGCCCTATTTTGTCTGTGTAAAAGTTAGTCAACACGAAAGGCCCCGTGTTGTGAAGTTGTGTGTCCTCGTTATTTCTTTTTCTCTTTTATATTTCCTAATACTATACTTAAACCTAAATAGGATTACAAATATAAGCAATGCCTCCTAAAACTAGATATAAAGGCTGTAACAAAACATCACCCAACAAAACAATTGGTAAATCACCACTAGACACAGAGAAAAAATCATCACGGAATATCTTAAATAACAGCTACTTACTCTAGTGCTGAGTCAGAAAATCCAGATGAAACGGAGATGGATGTTGTTGCTGATCTTCGCAATAAACTAGCAATGACTGAGTTTGAGCTGAGCGAATTAAGAGAAGAAAAAATAAAGCTAAATCGCGAAATGCACGATTTTCAACTAAAGTTAGATGGACAGCGAAATATTATCCAGAACCTGCATAAAACAATAGAAAAACTTACTAATAATATGAATAATAAGAAGACTTTTACCCATGTTGAAACACAAACAGACAGATAGATGTGCATGAAAAATCAGTTCAATACTCTCCGTACTTCATGATCAAGTTGCACAAACAAGCAGAGAAGAAAATTGCAAAATCTGTTCGACCGCTCCATTACGTTGTGAACAAGAAACACAAATTGCTATTAAACCTGTGAACCGGATGAAATCAGCAGATCTGATAAACTAATGAGAGTCGGGAGAATGTCAAGTCATCCATAGGTTTATCGTCTGCACAGAATACTTCAAGACTGCTTCTCCTGGGTGATAGTCAGTTTCGAAGAATAGCATATGTGGCGAGAGATGTTTTCGGGGAGGCATGTTCGGTTCAACGCTTTCAAGCCTAATGCAGGGTTCGAGAGTGTGGTCAGGATCTTGGCGTTCTAACAGAATCTTTTACTAGGTCGGACTATGTGTTGATTTGTGCGGGAACTAATAATGTTTTGCGGAGCAATTTATCAATAGACAATCAGATATTCAAGTTACTTGACTCGCTTAAGCAAACCAATGTCATATTCCTCTCGATTCCTTACCGCACAAATAGAACAATATACAATAGACTTGCGTATCAGTTTAATTGCCAACTATATCATGCTATCTATTCATTGAACATTGTTTTTGTAGATACTAATCAATTAATAATAATAATACCAGCTTGCATATGAATATGTACAATAAGTATAAAATTATGCGTTATATTTTTGACAATTTCTTTACAACCAGTGACAATCATTCTAGGCTTTTATCCAATGACAATTCGATTTATGTGAATTTAAGTAATCTAATTGTAATTAAAACTATAAATACTAATAGAGAGAATTTTCAGAATACAGTATACGTAAAAATGAACCCATAGTTAAAAACCTATTAATGCATTTAAATATTTGTAGCTTGAGGAACAAAGTAGCTCAATTTGAGTCGTTGCTAAATTCAATTGATCTTCCTTGCGTAGTTTGTTTGTCTGAGCACTGGTTGGTGGCTGAGGAATGTCATATCATACACTTGGATCATTATAACCTAATCAATTTCTATTCGCGTCTCAATTGAGAGCCGGGGTTACCGCTATTTTGTTCGGAATGACTGAAAGTGAATCCAATATATTTCTCCGTAGAGCGGAGGAGCAAACTTTAAGTTCGCTGTTGCATCAATAACATTGGTATAGACAAGTATGCTATTGTTTGCTTGTACAGATCGCCAACAGGGAATCTAGAAATCTTTAATGAGAAACTATTTACTCTTTTGGAACAGGTTGTGGATATGGATGTGAAAGTTATTGTCTGTGGAGATTTTAATGTAAATTTCTTAGAGGATACAACATCCTCTAGAAGTATCGTAAGACTCTTTGAATGTTTTGGCTTGATCCCTCATGTTACTGAACCTACTAGAGTTACTTCAACATCATCTACACTAATTGATAACATCTTTGCGGATAGCGACACTGACAAATACATTTGTATTTCGCGGGATTCGTTTATTTCAGACCACGGCTATCAGATTTTGGAATATCATGAACAGCGAGAGCTGCTCCACGTTTTAAGCGTAATTTCAGTAATGAGGCGATCTTGCGGTTTCAGTCCATGTTAGCAGCTGAAGACTGGTCGGATGTCTTTTCCAGTAACGCAAACACCTTTGATATATTTTATGATATTTTTCTATTTTATTTTAACTCGTCTTTTCCAATTGTAAAATACAAAATAAGTAATAATCATAAGGTTGAATGGTACACCCCAGAACTGGCTCTAATGGCAGCACAAATACGTGACTTATATAACATCTATAAAGCAAACAAAAATATAATCACTTTAGAAGCATATAATAAAAAGAAAGAATCCTACAGATTGTTAGTAAATAATACAAAAAAAAACCTTTTATGGAAATAAAATTTTACATTCAAATAATAAGAGTAAAACTTCATGGAATATTATTAACAAAATAACAAAGCCGACAAATAAACAAATAGAACCTATTACTCTGCGTACTGCAGCAGACCAAGTTGTAACTAGTCCGAAAGCCGTTTGCGAAGTATTTGTGAAGTCCTTTTATAATTTTGACAAAATATCACCAAAACTTGATGCATTACACAATGTTCAATCTAGGAATAGCAGTTTCTTTATGACTCCCACTGATGCATGTGAAATTGGACGAATTCTGTTGGAGATTTCTCACAAGCATTCGGCCGGCGTTGATGATGTTCCGTGCTTTATTTTGAAGCATGTGGCATCGTACATAGCAGAGCCACTGGCGCATGTAGTCAACCACTGTTTTCTAAGTGGAATATTTCCAAATAAACTAAAAATATCAAAGGTAATACCAATTCACAAAAAAGGTAGCAAGTCTGATGCTTGCAATTACAGACCTATTGCTATTCCAACAGCCATTACAAAAGTTTTTGAAAAAATATAAATATTCGATTGGTTACTTACCTAAATGGACATTTTTTCCAAAACTCAATTTGGGTTTGTATCAGGTAGACACAGCCATACCATACATACATTGGATTATGTATATAAAGAAACGATAAGGGTAATGCTGTACTTGGTTGTTTTTTTCGATCTCACGAAGGCATTTGACACGGTAGATTACGACATGCTGTTGCGGAAGTTGTGGGTGCATGGAATACGTGGTGTTCCTTATGATCTATTTGTATCCTTACCCTCCTGATCGTAGATCCGTTGTTTCAATTAGGGATCTGTAGATGGTGAGATCACAGAATTTTGCTCCTCAATAGTAGAAGTTAAATGCGGCGTACCGCAAGGGTCCATTATAGGTCCGACCTATTCGTCATTTACGTTAACGATCTGCATGTGTCTCTGCCTTCGTGTCTGATTACTCAGTATGCTGATGATGTCAGCTGTATTATCGCGGGTTCTACATTGGATGAGGTATCTGTGCGGACGAGTAACGTTGTATGCATGATGAACGAATGGTCTAAGTGTAACGGGCTTAGACTGAATGTATCGAAGACTAATTTAGTGCACTTCCGAGCTTCCGCAAATGTAATTAGTAGCCCCTGTATTAGGTACGATAATAGATCCATTCCAGAAAGTGAGTTTGTTGAATTTCTTGGTTTGTCAGTAGACCCTAGCCTGAGGTTTGATAGGCACTGCGCTGGCCTTGAGCGTAAATTAAGCTCTGCGTACTTTGCTGTCAGGAACTTGAGAAGCATTGTTGGCATTGATGTCCTCCGCCTGTTCTATTTCTCTTATGTGGAGTCACGTCTGAGATACGCAATAGTTTTCTGGGGATCGGCGCCGTGTGCAGAGAGAATTTTTATTTCTCAAAAGAAAGTTATTAGGTGTATGCTTGGTGCCTCAGCCACGAAATCATGTCGCTCTTTATTTATAACTTTGAGGATCTTACCTCTTTGGTCCTTGTATTTATTTGAAGTGCTAATGTTTTATAAGCGCAATGAAGAGCTTTTTACAAAAAACAAGGATATTTATAATAATATGGCAACGCGGTCCTGCAATAATATAAGTGTTCCTGTACATAAAACAAGCCTCTATAAGCGTAGTCTACACTTTAGATGCGTAATGTATTATAACGCACTGCCTTCAGATATAAAAAACGCCACAACATTACGTTCTTATAGAAGCTTATTAAAGGCTTATATCAGTAAGTACAGCTTTTATTGTGCGGATGAGTATTTTAACGATGGGTCTCGAATATAGATTTTAAATTTTATTGTTCCTTAACATAACTATGCTTTTAATATATGAGACTGAATGTTAGACTGTGTTCTGTCCAAAATTTATTACTGTCTGAATTTATCTGTAGGTATCATCTATGTTTATATTTTATTTTATACCACATTCTATTTGTGAAAATAATCTACCCGTATGTTTTTTAGCTGCTGATATTCACTTGTAGGGGAGATACAGACCCCTAAAGTCGCACCCCTAAAACACATTTTCAACGATATCTTTGAAACCAAAAGACATATCGATCTGAGCTAAAAAGGAAAATGTTCTTGACAATTCAGACATTTTGGTTTAATAAGGAGATCAGTGGTGCATGATGGGGGTTGTAAAGGGTTAAAATAAGAACAAATTTTAAGCCCCAACCAAGTAAATTAGAAATTCATATTTTTCTGTTGTAATCCATAAACCATATTAAAAAATAAAATTTACGTGTTTTTGGATTTTTTTTCCGAAAATATCATTCACAGTGGTTACAGTCACGCCAAAATGTCCTTTGCTATCTCAAGAACGAGATTCGAGAGCATTTGTATTTGATATTTAAAAGGGCCTAAGGGTTAAATAAATATACTCTTCCGATTTATGGCTTTTTAATATTTTCTCGAAAACTACTCTAATGATTCTCTGTGAAATTCACATTTTTGCTACATTTTCTTACAAGCTTCAATAAGCCGCAATAAGAATATCGATTTCATGCATTTCAAAGAGGCACAAATTGTTATTTCCGCTTTTACATTTTATTTCAAATTTGAATTGTATAAGAAAGGAGTTATTAGATACAATACGGCGTTAATTATTATTTTGTATTATTTAGATTAGATTAGGATTGAGGTGGCCTATCGACCTATTTCACCGCGACCTTTTCAGATCTATTGTGATCCCCTTTTTTCCTAGAGGACGCTCTCTAATTTTGCCCTCTTAATTAGGCCTATCATCTTTGAAAGCGGCTTCTTTATGTAGCTGCTAGCTGTGGAGTTCTCCTCCCCCATTACTAGAAACCTCGTCCTCGCCATGCCTTCACATTGGCACAGCACATGAACTCAGTGTTTTCTTCCTCCTCTTGGGCAGTTATCTGCAGGATCATCATCTGCCAGGGCTATGTTGTACATATGCCTATTCAGTCTACAGTGACCAGTCAGCAGACCAATAATCATTTTGACAGTCTTCCTGTCTTTATTCAGTAGATCTTTCGTGAATTCAGGCCTCTACTCCTTTAGAAATTCTTTTGCCTGCCTTTGTCCCGGTGATTTTTGCCACCACTGTCTGGACCGATTATTTATCCATTCATTGATGGATTTTTTTAATTTGCAATTTGGTAGTGCCGAAAGAGGGGTCGGCTCCAACGAATGGCCTTGACGAACCTCGCCTGGCCAGTTCGTCCGCCGCCTCATTTCCTCTCACGCCTGAGTGGCTAGAGATCCAGGCTAGGATTACTTTCCTTTGGGTGCCCACCTCATTTAGGGCGCTTACACAGTCGCAAATCAGCTTAGAGTCCACGCTTGTGGAGCTAATCGCTTTAAGTGTGGACTGACTGTCAGAGAAGATAGCGATGCTTTTACCTGGTTCGGTACATCTTTCTATCTCTCGGACACAGTGATGGATTGCAGCAACCTCAGTTTGGAACACAGTCGTGTCTTTGCTGAAGCTTACCGAAATAGCCTTTTTAGGCTTCTTAGTGTATATTCCCGCTCCAACGCCGTAGTCCGTTTTAGAGCCGTCAGTGTACCAGTTTGAGTCCGCTCTTACCGGAGTACCTGCCTCTCAGTCCTTCTTTTCTGGCATTATAACCTGATATTTTCTCTCTAGGTTAAATTTCTGACCATGGTATCACATGGCATTCCTAAAAGGGGTGCCCCCTTGAGTTCGTCTAACAGTTTTTTATAGTCAGCCCCGTGCGATTTACTTATCGGTACTTGACTATGTAAAAGTCTGTGTACTGTGGACCTTGCGGCTCCTTGTATATAAATATGTATTGGTGGCAGGTCCAGAATTACTTCAATCGCGGTGGTAGGGGTCGATCTCAACGCCCCGTGGCGCACAAGGCGCGCCAACCCTCTGCACGCCATCCCAACGTTTGGCCGCTCCCAACCTGCGCGCCTTTAGCCACCATACAACGCTCCATATGTTATCATGGGTCTAATTATCCTTATGTACAACCACAGAGTCATCTTGGGGCTAAGACTCCAATTCTTTCCACACGGCCTCCTACACCTACCTAGGGCGATGGTGGTTTTGCTGGTCAATTTCTGGATATGTGAATTCCATGTGTGCCTTTGATCAAACCATACCCCCAGGTATTTCGCCTCTTTGACATATGGAATCCTTTCGCCTCCTATCACTAGTGGCTGTAAGTCTTCTGGCGTTCCTATTCTTGTAAACGTGACAGCCTGCGTTTTTTGAGCATTGACTGATAGTCGCCCTTGTTTACACCATTTATCAACCGTATGTATTATTTATATTATTACTATGTTACAAAATATTGTACTACGCTAGAGAAAAGAAACAATGAAACTATATTAAAAAAACAATGCGAACAATACCTTGCATTTCTCTAGAAAGTTTTGGTAAGTCCGGCATATAAGTTACTTTAAGACTCGACTTATTTGGCTTCTTAGCTTGTTCTTTATTAAGTTCATGGATCAAAAGCAATTTTTTCTATTTCCGAAAGACAATTTCAGGCATCGAAAATTAGTGCATCAGGCTTGGCCATCTCTTTTAAAGCTGTCCACTTATGTTGCGATACTAAAGTACATTTCTGCCTTTTGTAGCTCTTCTAAGCTACTGGTTAGGCTTTTTGAATCTAGTAATTGGATTTCAAATGAGCCAGCATTGATATCAAATGAAGCAAAATTTAGTTCTTTGCTGTTTACTTTGAGAGAATTCGCAATGAAAGCTAAGGCAGACTTATTTATTTTTGAACTGATCAAATAGTTTTGATCGTTGTGAAGTAACTGGTACCAATTTTTTTTAAGGTTTAGAAATATAATAATGTGCTCATCTCCATATCTTCAGCCAAAAGAAGCAATTTATTTTCAAAAAAAAAAAAACTACTTCTTCCAGTAATGAAAATGCAGTGCTTCTTTTTTCTTGAAGCTTTAGATTTAGTTTGTTGAAATGCATTGTAACGTCAGTCATAAAATATAACTTTTGTAGCCATTCTTTCAATTCAGGATGATCAATGACTTTATTATTTACGAACGTGATAATTTTATGCTATCATGAGATAAAAACACTGCCTCGTGAAAGCCATTGTACGTTATTGTGCATAATTAAGTCTTGGTAGTGGTTACCCATGTCATCTAATAATTCCTTGAATTGGCGATGATAGAGAGCCTTAGCTAGAATGCTATTCGTAATATTAATAACTAAGTTCGTAATGTCAACTATTTCTTTTGAATAGGATTGTGTACAATACGCTTCCTGGTGAATTATGTAATGAAAAGAAAGGATTTCATGGTCAATTTTACTTTCTAAAATTGAAATGAATCCTTTGTTTACCTCAGTCGTGCTTTTTGCTTCGTGAGTTGCAATGGAACAATCGTATTCACATTAATGTCTAATAGCAGCAATCCTAATAATTCTTCCTTATGGCCTTGACGTGAGGCAAATTTTACAAATAGTGCCACTTGCGCTGTGTCTTTTATGTCACAAGACTTATTCACAGCATTTGATATTGCCGAACTCAGTTTTTTTTATCCTTCAACTGTTGTTGTGTCACATCTAAGCCTATTTTAACAGTTCGATCTTGTACTGTTTTAGCAGATAGTTGAATACCTTTGATTTTTTTACAATTTCAGTTTTGAATGAATCTATATAGGCTTACACGGCCGGTGTCAGGATGCTTACTGAATATAAAAGTTTTCGGGCCGATATGCCGTGGTCTAATTCTTGTAGATGTCGACGTTTCGCCAAACTCTGCGGCTGGCATCTTCAGGACGGTGATCTAGCAGTTTCACTAGTTTCAACATATCAGCCCGGAAACTTTTATATCCAGTAAGGATTCATTTCAGTTTTGTTTTTACAATCATTAAACAGATCCTCAGACGCTTTTATAAAACACTGGTTAATATAATCACCGTCTGCGAATAGTTTTCCGCATTTCAAGCGAAATTTTGAAGCTAGCCATATTTACGCTATTCTTGGATTGTGTCCAATTATGTATTAAGGAACTTGATATCTGAGTTATTTAAATGTAAATTTAAAATTGAATAAGTGCATTTGTGTCTGTTCGCCTAGCTTTTAATTTTTTTTTTAGGGGATCTTAAAGAGCCGCAATTGTCTTTTGAAAGAGCCGCGGTTTGCCGACCGCTGGCCTATATCACCTTTTTTTTCTGACAGTTATCTGAGAAGTGGCATCTTATATGCTTAATATGCATATATATCTTCGTAATCGTTCAATGTAACAAAAATTTGTCTCAACAAAAATTAATGCTCTAGTAAAGCTAACAATAAGAAAAGAATTTCTACGAACATTTTACGAAAGCAATATATTAAAAATTAAAAACACCTAGGTAAGGAAACTCGTGTAAGTGCTTCACATCAAATTCTTTGATGGTATTACAATAAAAAAAATTGAAACACATACATTTATTGTTGAAAATTTTCCTTCTTAGTTCAGATCGATATCTCTTTTAGTTCCAAAGATACCGTTGAAAATGTGACTCCCCTACAAGTGAATATCAGCAGCTAAAATAAATGCATGCCTGCAAAATTTAATCAAAAATTTATCAAAATCGCAGGAGACCAGTTGGGTGACTTTGTTTGTCAGCTATGCATGATACAAAAGAGCTGTCTCTAGTCACCGCCATATTAAGGGTCGCTTTCGTTATGAAGGCGCTCATCCTCCATTAAGTAGGGGAATATTAACCAACGTAAAGATAAGGCAAATCTTAACTAGATTGACTAGACTAGACAACTTGTCGCTTTAAGTGGTCCCGCGTACATAACTTTGGTGCCCCGACAGCACTACCAACTTAAAAAGAGGGCGTCAGTGCAGTCATTGTTCTGACGTTGATTCTGATAGTGATTAAGCATAACTGAGAATAATTAAATGATGATAATAAATTATAGTTAGAATAATTTAACCCGCATTAAATTTAACTTATTGTTATTTAGTTTGTTTCATGCTGTTTTGTTAATAATAACGGTAATAATTTCCTTATTACCATTCAAATTACACTCCGGATGTATAGTCTTCGCAATTCGAAATACACAAGTTATAAAATCAATCTAAATATATTGGTCTCCACGTCTTCCTGACGCCAGTCTTTGTGGTACCTTTGTCCTAAAGTATTGGCGTTCTCTGAGCTCGCTAAAAATGTTATTCCATCGATGTGTCACGCGAAATATTAAGGCACCCTCGAAGACGTGCCTTGTTTCCTCTTGCGCTTTGTCTCTACGAACCTAAAAAACCCTAGGGGCATCGGTTCTGGGGCTCAACAACCCAAGCCAGAAGGGGGTTTCAAGACTCGCTCGCTCTCATAAAAGAGGAAATCTAAATTGTCCCGTAGCTGCTGATTTCTCACCATTCATGGGGCCCCGACTATGAGATACAACATGCGATTCTGTAGGACCTCTATGGTGGTGAGGTGAATCTTGGCCATAGTACAGAGGACGAACGCCCCGTATGTCAGCATCGACCGCAGACATGCAGTGTAGAGCAATAGCTTAGATCTGATATCAAGCTTGCTCCGCCGAGCTAACAGAGGCATCAATTGGATCTTTGCAACCTGAAACCGATCCTTCACTTATTTAACATGATGACGGCAAGTAAGGCCTCGATCAAGCTAGAGCCCCAGGTATTTGACCGCCCAGGGAACGACGTTCCCAACCTCAATTCGCTCAGAAGGGACTGCCCTCTTTCGCGTAAAGCGAACTGCCACTGTCTTATCGGGATTGATCTTTAGCTTCCACGTCTCAGACCAGGAAACAACCCGGTCAATCGCCGCCTGGATCCGCCGGAATACCATTCCCTCACAGCTTCCTGCCAAATAAACCGCCATGCCACCAGCATTCAGGGCAAGGTTTACCGCCGGACATTTAGGAGTATCACTCGTATATATTATAAACAACTCCGGGCCAAGTAGAGAGCCCTGGTGCACCCCTGCCTTGCATAACACGCCGTCATGCCATTCAGAATTGAAAGCCTTCTCAAAATCCAAAAACACCGGCACGGTGGTCTCCCTCTTCTCCATTCTGTCCCTGACTGCTTCCGTCAGCCGAAAAAGTTGGTACTCTGGTGAAATGCAAACTAAGGGATTATTCCCATACGGTAATGTTCTGTTGACAGAGGCACATTGAAAACGAATATTTAAAGTTTTTGTAACTTACTCTTTATAGACATAAATTGTGTTTATATATGGAAAAATAAAATGCGAAAAAAACCATTAAATATTCAGACACCAAAGGTAAACCTATTGAATATTCAGGGTGAAGGGTTGCAAACTACAAACTGAGCGACTGCAAATGGGAAGAACTTCAGCTGTGGGCACAAAGCCACAGCACAAATTTATTAACATTCGGTGAATCGTCGTAGCTCAACCGAAGTAAAATGACAATTACTCCCAAATAAAATAATAAGACAATACTATGAATATTAGTCGCGCTAGGAATTCATCTTTCGGGGTAATTTACTGTAAATAAATCGCGTGTAACTTCTGCTAAATTGCCACCGTAAAATTGTTTTACTATAATTAGTTTCTCCTACGCGTATGATATTCCACTTTAATAAAATTACTCTAAACTTCTCCCACTAAATAAGTGGCCTCCCGGTATACACATACTAATGAAAAGATTTCTTTAATTAAAAGCAATATACTTTACAACAAAGCAATAGATTCAAATAAATTATTTTTTAAACAGGGAAATGTAAATATGTCATCTAGAAAGAAATATCCAAACATTTCGACTATAATTTATTGACGAATTCTTTAGTAACCCTGATTTCCTTTTTAGGAATTAGAAATTATTATATAAGCATGCATCCTAAATACTCGAAGATTCACAATATATGCATAAATTTCAAATGTTTTAAATTAATGAGAGAAAGTTGTGGCTATATAATGGTAAATTGTCTAAAATTTAATACGTCAAACACGCTAATAGAATACATTATACTTTATGCGATCAGTAATTGATTGATCAAGGCAGCCTAGATTTCAGTCCACGTCATAAATGGTTATTTGATGTCTATATGGCGCAGGTTATTGCAGCAATCATTTTTTCTTTTGTAATCGATGACGTATAACGGAAACTACATAGACGCACATTCCATAGAATAAACTAGTTTTAGAGGTATTGTGCCCGACAAATGCCATAGCTTTTATAGAGAGTAAAGTTGTGGCAAGGTTGTGATATTACTACTTTTAATAATTATTACTTTTTCTTGTTACACTGAAAATGTTTGCTGGGTCAATGTGGGAATATTTTCACATTTTAAAATTTTCATTTGTAAAAGGTACCTACTTCTGATTAACTGTTATTTCAAATGATGGAAGAACATACTTAACTACTAATAACATACATGTCGCCTTGCAGTTACATAAGATGTATTTAGTTAGGGACTGGTTCAAAGAGGTAACATCAATATATTGCGATGAAATACCTCATTGATGGTGGCCCCTAAGATAGAGCAGATCTCATTCTACGCTTCATAAAACTAGTTCAAGTCATTAATCTAGCTTAGAATCTCCTTCAATGAGATCGCCTTCAGGTTTCTCAGATAAGAGACAGGGTTTTCAAATACAGTGTGTTTGATTCTGGTAACGAGTGAACAATGGCAGATGACCCTGTTGAACGCCTTAGTTTTCGTATGCAGATGGCTTGCAGTCTCACTAAATAGTCCCATTCTGTGTGGGTGCTATCTTAGTCAACATGGATTAAGTACAAAAAGTCAAGAAACTGCTACGTTTCAAAAGTAATTCCTTAGTTCTGATATGTTTAGCTAATTTGCAGTCTTTTGCATGTACCAAACCAGAAAAGTTGTTCCAGAATTGGTGGGGCTTTCTGCTTTACCCAAAGATTGACTTTTTTCTTGTACTCTTGTAGGCGCTGTCCCAATGAAAGGGTAAGGTTCCAACGAGAGTGAATACTCAAGATTAGGAGTATATTGTTAGCTTGCTTCAATGCACCTATTTGGAATAGTACCTAGAAACACTAATGCGAACTGTGTAATACACTGCTGAAAATATTCAGAGAAATGTTTGCTTTTATCCAAATAGCTTTTCTAACTGTAATGAAAGTTAAATTTTACACAAATTATTATAAAAGGTACTCCATTTGAATAAACCTGAAAAATCAAAATAAATTTTTTCATAGGATTTTTGAGGATGCTTAGATTCCAGATCCAGTTCCGTTTTCGGTTTTTGATCCGTCTGTAAACCAAATCAATTCCCCGAACTTGTTTCTGTAGTTGGTTTAATTCCAGATTATCCGATCCGTGATTTCCTTCTGTTAAAAAGCATGTCGAAATCATATAGTCTGATCTCATTCCCAAAAGGTTGTCTTTCACATGATTATTGCGCCCCAATTCCGCATATCTTCCCTGGCAGTTCTTGCAAACTGATATTCTTGCCTCCTCCTTTATCATCCAATGGAGAGGAGGGCGGCTAGTGGGCATTCCATTACTGCTGTAGGAGTAGTCCTCATTCTTCCTATTAAGCCTCTGTATCTTGCTAGTTCAGTTATTGGAGTTTCCTGCTGCACTTTTGCAAATTGCGGAAGTGATTATAGGTCTCGTGACGTACTGCACGTACACACGGTGGTGATGTACGTGCAGTACATCATATTAAGCCTTAACCCCATGTGTTTCCATGAGCTCTTTTAGCCTACATGACTTTTACCTCTGCGTTGGTTCTAATCATCTGAAGCTTTCGAATCCAGGAAATTCTTGGAATTCAAGATAACACTATTTTATTTTCTCTGGTTGCTTTATTTCTTCACTCCGAAGCTTTAAGCATCTGAATTCTTCCTTGTCGTGAATTGCTATTGTGGTCGTTTTGGAGGGACTGGTATTTAAACTCTCCTCAGCGATTCACACTTGTGCAACTTGTAGAATGATCTGCTTTACCCTGAGTCAGAATGATCAGAGAATCATCTCGATACCCCAAAGTGGTGTGTCTTTCTCTCTTCAGGTTTACTAGTAGTTCATTCACGATCAGGTTCCACAGCATAAGGGGCAAAAGCCCCACACTATGGTTTCCTCTTTCCATTCGCGTCATAAATGTCTCTCCCATGATGGTTGTGCAAACTGATCTTCCTTTAAGCATGCAGTCTATCTATCTGCAGCTTGTTTTATCGATGCATTGAAAATTGATGCTGTGGAAGTATAGTCGAATGCTCCCTCTATTTCGAGGAATATGCATGAAAGCACTTTCTTGGTTTGTCGAGCATACTCAGCTCTGTACTGGGTCAGGCAAAGTTGTCTCGGAGATTTAGATTTTGCTGCTTGGTACGCATACTGGTCTTGATGTGGCTTATAAGGCCCCTTTATGTGTCTGTTTAGCAATTTTTCTTCAATATAAATGACTGTCTCAAAAACTTTACTCCATCGTGTCTCATACCAGATTTTGATTTTTGCTGTATCCCTGCGCAACACTTCCCCTAAATAATATACTAAGCTTCCGCAATAAAAGCGCCAGGTCCTTTTGTAGCATAATTGGATTAATGCCATCCGATCCTGGAACTGGTGATTTATATGGTTTGAATGAGTTAATTGCCCTTTTCACCACTTCCGCTGCTACTTGCCTGCTGCTACTGCCCTCCCTGAATACTGGACTCACAGGTTCCAGGTCTGCCTTGTTGCAGTCTTCCAGTGATAGATGGATAATTCTAGAGCCCGAAAAATGCACCCGAAAGAGTTCTCTTATGGTCTCATCTTTCGACTTGGTGTAACCTCCACTTCCTGTTTTGAGAGTATCTACTGAACCGAGAGACTTTTCCTATAATGCCCTAGTGAGTCTGGCAAATTCCAGATTATTCTCAATGCCCCCGCAATATTTCCTTCAGGGTTCTCTTTTAATTCCTCAAAGCTTTATTGTAATTAGTAGAGACCGGATTATATGCAAGAAAAAAAAAGGAATATATGCGCATATATATGCATCGATTTTGAGAAAATATACATAAACCTGGGGCATATATGCAAAAAAAATTGCGACAATATGCAAAATTTTTACATAAAATAAACAAGAGCAGAAATTTAAACATTAACTTTATTGCACAAAATAATTTTTTTCACAACATATTTCTAAAACAACTTATAATTAAATGTTTTTCAAAATCGTGTAAAAGAAAGTTTTGTCTTCTATCAGAATACATATGTTTCGAAATAGAAAAGCTTCTTTCAACATCCACAGATGTAATTGGTGCATTTTTTAACTTGCAATACATTCTAAACTAAAATTAAAGTCGAAATCGTTTACTGTTTCACCTTCCAAAATTTTCTTAACTTTTTTCAATTTCAAATACCCCACATTTTTATTTATCACTTTTTTAAATTTATCGTATATAAAATTACCTATTGTACCCTTAACCTTTCTTACATAGCATATCAAATTCGTCTACTATATCGACTGATTCCGAGAGCGACATCCCTTGCGTTTCTAGTTTACGAATGGAACTTGGCAAAGCTATAATTTGACTTAATACACAAAAGGTTTTGTAGCAAATCTGTTGATGTTACTATCTTTTTACAGTTTTCTAGAATAATGCAGTCAGCAGTGATTTCAGAATTTATATTTTTTATTCCTTCAAAATTATCGGCGAAAAAAATTGCAGCCTCTAACCTTGTACCCCATCTCGTAATAATCGGTTCAGGAGGCAACTTAACACCGGGAAGTCGCTCCTTATAAAATTTGATTCGTAAAGGTGCTTTTAAAAATACTTTTTTGACATTGCTAATTAAATCATTAATCAAAGGGAATTGATTCCTAATGTCTTCAGCTACACGATTAAACCCATGAGCTAAACAAGTGGTCTGAATAATGTTACTATAAAAAAAATTTAAATTTTGCGCTGCTTTTATCATGTATGGTGCAGCGTCGGACAACATTAGTAATTTTTTTTCACAAGGTATACTTCCAGGTAAAGAAAAATTTGATAAACCTTCTTGAACGAATTGGGCAATTGTTACATTATTTGTTTTTTTTGAAGTTCTTTTTAATAAATTAAATATGATTTACCTACAATGGGGGAACAAATGGGGAATATAACGGTCACTTATCCGTACTTTCATCTACCATGATACAAATAAAACTATTCCCTACCAATTGTTGAATTTCTGCTATTGTTTGCTGGTAACAAGATGTGACATATTTTTTTCGTAAGGCACTTTCATCAGGTATGTTTGCAATATTTTTGCAGAAATTAATGCGTTATACAGGTCCGTATTATATTCTTCTTGTTCTGAGTTTCGTGAAGTTGATGCTACACATTGACGTATAGATTGCTACACGCATGCGGATCGCTTTAGTTTTTCACATTTCCCAATATGTGATGGAGTTTTAGCGTGTTGATCAATAAGGTATTTTCTCTCAGAAGACACCTACAACAACAATTGTCATTTTATATCAAAAGTTAAAGAATTTAAAAACAATTGTAAAGCTTTTAGTAAAATTAAACTTACCAGTTTACTGCAGGCTCGACAAAATATTTTGTCGCCATCCTTTACCAGTTCAGGATATGGCTTAATCCATAAAGAAATTTTGTTCGCTATACTCATTGTATGTACGCATAATATTTAAAAACGTAACACAATTACATTATGTTTCCCTCAAAGATATTCAATGAATGAATAGTTTATTTGGGAATTAATAATAATAAAAAGGATTTACAACATCCCTTCTGCTAGGCGAAATTAAACACGTGCAGTTTTTGGAAAAAAAAGTATTAGAGAAGCCAATGTAAAAGATTTATCGTTCTGAGAATTGTCGGTTGTCGATCTGCATTAGGAATTACTAGGAATTTTTACTAATAGAAAGGATATAAAGAAAAGCTTAAATATGTAATATATGCAACTTTTGTAAAAATATGCATAGAAATGCCTAAATATGCAATATATGCAATCACTAATTAACGCTAATTAACTTCAATTAGTGTAATGCGTCTACATATAAACTATAATTAAAGATATGCAAAAAATAAAGTATATGCACTTTGCATATAATCCGGTCTCCAGTAATTAGTAAGAGTGTTCATCCCCTAGTGTGGGTTCACCTGGGTAAACTAAGGTGCCTGCCTTTATCACTATTTTTTTGTTCAGCAATTAATATAGTTTAATAAAATATTCTTAAATAGTAATAAGTAATGCTGAAACACTTTTCAATTTACAGGCTTTACTAGGCTACGGCTCACCAAATGACATCCAGTGGAAATGCGGTGGTTCACTAATCAGCGAACAATGGATCCTAACAGCTGCCCATTGTATCGCCGCTAGAGGATTGTAAGCACTACTAATATATAACCGAAACCCTATATTAACCCTTTTTTGTAATTCCACAGCGGTAGAGTGCAATACATCCGATTGGGAGAACTGGATTTGAACAGCACCACTGAGGACGCGGGTCCTAGAGACTTTACGGTACAAGATATCATCGTACATCCCCTGTACAAGGTCGGTTCAGTCTACCACGACATCGCCCTCCTTCGACTGAACGAAACACTAACTTTCGGCACCTACATTAGGCCGATTTGTTTGACTACGGTTAACGACTTGGACGACCTGAAACTGGTTGTCGCCGGTTGGGGTTTGACGGAGTATGGAGGCGCTTTTCCTTCTTCTATACTGTTGAGAACTGTACTGAAAAACGTTGATATCGAGAGATGCAAAATTGTATATGGAACTAACAGAAATTTTAAGACAAGGAATAATAGGAGAGATACAGATTTGCGCGGATGGTGGTAAAGAATTGCGAGATACTTGTAACGTAAGTGCCTATTGATATCGTGGATTCTGGTGATATATTTACTATTTAGCTCATAAACGAATATAACTTTTAAGGAATCTTACTCTCATATTCATAGTAAATTTGAAATCTAATGAAAATATGACTTAAGTAAGGACACCTTAACACTAGAACAATTTTCTATTTCATAGTTGCAACTTCCATTCACTTTATACCTACATACATACATACATACAATTTTAATTAATTAATATATTAAATAATAATCAATCATAGAATTATACAGGTATTCGGTCTGTCAAAACAAAACAAATTAATTAAATACCTCGATATTTCGTTTTGATTTAAAACATCTTCAGGAGACACTAAAAATATACAAGTTAAAATGAAACAATATAGAAAATCACAATAAGTAATTGCTTACAAAGTTGTAGGTTTAATGACAGCTGACAAAATGATAAATAGTTAAAACATTTAAATGCAAGTTAGGGCCAGACATATTAATAAAGAAAAAATTTTGCAGTTATAGATATAAAATAAATAGAAAAAAAAATTACCGATGTAAAATATTGCAATAAATACTATTTAATTAATTTGTATCAGTTTTAAAATTAATAGCCTTACTACAAATTTTTATATTAACCATTTCCAAAAATAATCGCTTTTTGTCATTAGCTTCTAATTTGGTATCGACATTGTCATTTCTATTACAATTATATACAATATATAAACATATTGAAATAAACAATGTAAAAATGTAAAAATGTTAATGGGACAGTACATCACATAAAAAAATGGTATTAAAGTACTGGTCACAAATGAATATAAGCCAACTAAATATCTTTGTCATTAAAATATTGATCCAGTGAGTAGTAGCACTTCCTATTCAACATACGTTTTGTTTGCTACTTAAATGTAGTGAATTTAAGTGTTTTATATGTAACTGGTAATTTGTTGTATGCTTTTATTGCTAGATACTTTGGGCATTTTTCACTAAACTTAAGACGGTGTTTTGGAATTCAAATATATGCGCATTACGTATATCATAAAACTGTGTATCAAGTCTGTTCCAATTTTTTACATTCTGTTTTGCATAAACCAGTAAATTCCAAATAACTATACGTGGTACAGTCATTATACCCATTTCTATAAAAATGTCTCTGCAACTATTTCTAGGAGTAACACCTTTTATCATACGAGTTGCTCTTTTCTGTAAGCGAAAAACCCTTATAGAATTACTACTGGTTCCCCATGCAGTTATTGCATATGAAATTATTGCATGAAAATGAGAAAAATAGTACATCTTTAATATAGAGACATCTACTACACCACTCAACCTACTCAATACAAAGCAGATTGGAGCCAATTTTTTACATAATAAATTTATGTGTTCATTAAAGTTTAGATTGCTGTCAATTATTAATCCTAAAAATTTTGTATTCTCAACCTGAGCAATGCTAGTTTTGTCTATTTTTACTAAATGAGAAGCAATCCTATTCCTTTTTGTAGGTTTAAATTCTACACAAACAGTTTTTGTTAAATTTTAGTGTAGATCATTATTTTTAAAATATGTAGATAGACTCGTTACAGAATCACTAGCTGCAGCGCCCAAATTTTTTACATTTTCTGTACAAACAAGAACAAGACGTATCATCGGCAAACAAAATGGTATCTGGTCTTACTAAATCATTTACATAAAAAAGGTACAGGAGAGGTCCCAGGACACTACCTTGAGTACACCTCTTTTAGCACATAAACAATGTGAGTGTGCTCCATCTACCTCCACGTAATGTAATCTTTCATTCAAATAGTCTTTAAACCAATTCCAGGCTATTCCTCTAATACCATAATTATACATCTTTTCCAACAAAATTTCATGATTCACAAGATCAAAAGCCTTACTCAAATCTAAAAATATTCCAACACACGCATTACCATGATCAATGTTGTCATATAGCATATTCAAAACTTGTTAATTGCAGAAATAGTGTTACGACCTTTACGAAAACCGTACTGATTGCTTATTCAAAATGTTGAATTTTCTAGAAATTGTAATAATCGTTTTGGCTACTAATTTTTCAAATTATTTTGAAAACGTGCTTAACATGAAAATTGGCCTATAATTCTCAGCCGCCGAAATAGACCTCCCCTTATGTAATGGTTTTATTTTAGCTATTTTTAATTTATTAATAAAGATTCCTCTAGAAAAAGAGCTATTAGTAATTTCGACCAAAATAAATACAATTTCTTCAACACATTGCTTCAATTGAAATGAATTAATACCATCATATCCGCATGAATAAGAGTTTTTTAAGTTTAAAATTATATTTCTCATTTCTTCCAGCAACTGATGGACTAAGAAAAAAGGTATTTAAATTCACAATTTACAATTTGTAACATCTGACCAACATAACAACCTTGACAATCAGTACAAGGAATACTATATACTACATCCTTTTGATTAAGAGTTAGAGTTTTATCTTTAACTTTAGTGAAAATACTGTCAATTGTTAACATGTTGTATTTTGCAATTTGTACATTAGCAAATGGTTTAAAATGTTGTATGATTTTATTGGTCAAACCTTGTATGAAGGGAACTTTATAATACTTAAATTGTAAAGGAGCTCCTTGACCTATAGGACTATCAAACATAGAAGAATAAATCAATTTATTTAGAATATGTCTAGGATAACCGTTATTGTAAAACACCTCAAAAAGTATCTTCAAATTTTTGTCTAAAAATCTTTCATTACTAATATGTGTGACTCTATTTTTCATAGCTATAACGGTGTTAAATTTCTGATTTAAGGGATGATGGAGTAGTCAAGTTAATGAATGCTACCAGATGAATGTTGGTTTCTGGTACCATGCTAAATCAGACCTAATTATCATCCGACCTTCGCAAAAAAAATCCCTTCCAATAAACCCCAAATTTTATACATTAAAATACATTGTATTTATACATTGATAAGGGTGGTTGTAGCAATGAATAAAAATGATATCTAAAACAGAGGTACTTCTCACTGATACTAGTACATATAAGTGTTTTGATAGAGATCCCACTTCAGTGTCCAAGAAAACAGAAGAAATTTAAAAAGTTAACAAAAAAAAGAAATAAATGAAAATGATGCCCTAACATCTCACTATATATAATTCTGTACCCTCTAAATTATATTGTTTGCCAAAAAACCATAAGCAGAACATTCCGATGCGTCCTATTGTTAACTCAATTAATAGTACTTCTTGTAACTTGGCAAAATTTTTGTCTAACATACTTACTCTTGCCTTCTCGGATGAAACATCTTACAATATTAAGGACACTTTCACTTTTGTTAATACAGTTAAATGGTATGACATTACCCTTAAATTACATTTACTTCCTCTTGATGCTGTTTCTCTTTTTACTAACATTTCAATCCAGTTAGTACTAGATATTTTAAACAAAACTGGTCTTCTGTCGAACCACACACTTCATTATCAAAACAAATAGCTTTATCTCATTATTATGTTTTGTATGCCAAAATTGTTTTTTCACCTTTAATGAAAGATATTACTTACAGATTTTTGGTACTCCTGTGGGTTCTCCCATAAGTCCAATCTTAGCCATGATTGTCATGAATTCTTTGCTTGACAATATCGTACTTAAATTGCCCTTGCAACTTAAACGATTTATATTTAAATATGTTTATGATATTATTTGTTCGATCCCTTGAAGACGCGGTTAATGTTACCCTCTACTGTTTAACTCTTACGACTGCCATTTGCAATGCACTGCTGAATTGGAAAATAATAATAGCGTTCCTTTTAGATACTAAAGTTATTAGGTCGGATGATAATACGGTCATATTAGATTGGTACCAGAAAACCAACATATCTGATAGTTTCATTAACTACTACTCCAATCATCCTTAATTCAGAAGTTTAAGCACCTGTGATAGCTATGAAAAATAGAGTCACACATTTATAATAATAAAGATTTTTAGGCAAAAAATTTGAAGATACTTTTTGAGACGTTTTACAATACACGGTTATGCTAGACATATTCTAAATAAATTGATTTATTCTTCTAATATGTTTGAAGGTCCTATAGAATCAAGCAGCTGCTTTACAATTTAAGTATTGTAAACTTCCCTTCATAGGAGGTTTGACCAATAAAATCATACAACATTTTAAACCATTTGCTAATGTACATTGCAAAAATACAACAGGGTTAACAATTGCAGTATTTCACTAAAATTAAAGATAAAACTCCAACTCTTAATAAAAAGGATGTAGTAATAGTATTCCTTGTACCGCTTGTCAAGGTTGTTATTTGGTCAGACGTCACAAATTGTAAAAAACAGATAGTTCACATAAGAGTGATGACGTATCGGAAAACGTTCGTGTGCTTGTCTCTACATGTCCCAAGATCTTAACATAGTTTTAATTAGATGGTATTTCTAACTTGAATTAGAAGCAATTAAAAAAAGCGATTATTTTGAAATGGTTAATATAAAAAATTGTAATGGATTGAATTTTAAAACTGATACAAATCATTAAGTTGTAAATATTAATATCAATAACATTTTTTCTATTTATTTTATATGTATAACGGCCAATTTTTTTTTGAGAAAGGAATATGTCTAGCCCTGACTTGCATTTAAATGTTTGACTATTTATCTTTTGGTCAGCTGTCATTAAACCTACAACTTGTAAGCATGATTTATTGTGATTCTATATATTGGTACATGTTACTTGTATATTTTTAGTGCTCCTGAAGATGTTTAATTAAACGAAAATATGGGTTTTATTTGTTTTATTTGACAGGACGATACCTATAATTCCTGATGTTTACGATCGGGCGTATTCCTTTTTATCTTAATAATAATTTTATAATTTATAACTATGCTTTCTGTAAAAATTGATATTAGAAATTCATTAATGACATCATATAAAATAACCTGCATGCCACTGACTACAATCAAATCACGAATGTTTGTAGTTACATCATGTTGCTGTTAACGTTGCAGCATCAGGAACAAATTCAGATACACAACACGTGGCGATGAACTGTAGAAATAAATTGTCAATTTAATGAGTTTATATCTGTTTGATGAGTTTATTTATACTGAAGGCATGGTTGCGTTTTAAAACAAGATGAGTAATTGCAACCACAGATTCTTAACTATGAACTGTACTAGTGACATGCTGTCGTAATAAAACTATCATTCAATTTTGAACTGTATGGAAATGAGGTGATAGGCTAGCTTATTATTAAATGTTTTCCTCAATGAATAATCCATCACTCTAACAATGTAGTCTCTTTTTCAAAAAACAATTTAGAAATCAAAATGTAGTAAAGCAAATAAAAGTGCTTAGTTAGTATGGTACCAATTATTAATTAAACGAAATAAACATCGTAGACGATCGCAATAAAACATAAACATTTTGTACTAGTTAACCTCTATAACACGTTTCTTCCCAAAAAAGTAAGAGCAAAAAAAGTATCAAAGATAAAAAATTCACATTCTTACCATAGTTTGCTTGAATATAGTCTTCTGATGCAAAATCAAGTGAAAAATTATTTTTTCTAGTAATACTTTCAATGATATAGTTGGGTATGTCCTTAATTTTGATTTCCCCGATAAATATTTAGATCGAATGAAATACTAATTAATTACATTTAAATGCCTCTTTCCACGAACAAATAATCCATTCCTTTTAGGGAGATTCGGTGGACTTTACAATACACGAACTACCATACAATGAACCAGGCTACTCGGTTCACCAAATAGTTGGTATACATCCTTTGGGAAACGATTGGTCTGACAGCTGGAGTATACACAAGAGTAGCACCGTAGTTCGATGGATAGAGAGGATAGTGTGGCCTAAATAAAGACTTCGTATTGCTATTTTTTTTTATGATGTATTGGTATGCAATGTTCAATAATTAATGCTTACTACGACCATTCTGTAACCGCTATGTATTTTCTAATAAATATAATTAAGTTTCTATAATCTTGTTTGCTTGTTAAAGAGTCTTGTGGATAACTGTGAGCCTTTTTACTTACGTCGTGGTGACCCAGGGCTGCTATATGGCCTCGGTCTGCTGACAGCGATTAATCGTCCGTTCTATGAAATACCTACGTTCCTATACACAAATTTACGAATTTGCTCACGTCTTGATAATATACAGTGGCATGTTTCTCTAATCTATAAATTTAACGATGCATTTAAGAATTAGAATTTTATTTCATTTTAGTGTTTCTTTCCTGGGAGGCAGGTTGTTTCTCGTAAATAGCATATGAAAAAATGAGTAAATAATGAAAGCATTCAATCGAGTAGCGAACTACGGGACTGTTCAACTTGCAAAAACGCCATCCAATTTTGGTTCAGTCTATAGGATGCAAAATGCAGACACATGGCCTTATTAACAAAAACAAGGATTGAACACTCGGCAAACCAACTTTTTAGTTCTGTAAATCCTAGTCGGACGGCCTCTGGTTTTATTATTAATTAAACGATTCCCCAGGGTTTGCGCCTTGTAAATATTAGCTCGTCTGAACCTTCAGCTGTTCCTTCCACCCCCTCTACGACAGAGGAAAGATCGCCCTAGTAAGACGTTATGTGTGGATCTGGGTGGCGGGGTATGCTTTTGAAACTGCAAAAAACGTGCCCTCCCTGGTTGTAAAGCGACAGCTTATTTGTAATGCAGACAGTCTTTTATATCAACCTTATATCCAAAATCTCATATCTCTTATAAATTTGTCAAATGTCCTATCATTTTTCTGTTGAATGTATTTGTTTGATTATTGGTTTTCAACACGCTCTCTAATATAGTGATGACGAACAATATATGTTTTGATCTAGCTTTTTTTAAAACACCACTACCTGTACCACTCTATCTGCTTCCTTTCGGTTACAAACTCCCACGCTTGGTTGTCTTCAAAGCTGAAGTTCATCAGACATAGTTGTTCATTTCCTTCTCTGGACCGTTTGTAGCTATCATAAAAGTAATTTTCGTAACGCCCAATTTATCTCACACAGGTTTATAAACATACCTATCAGTGGTTTTCTGAAGTTTTGGCATCAATGGGAGCGTCCGCAAAGAATTTACATTTTTCTTCAATAATGTTGACAGAATTTCTTCATTGAATTGTACTTATTTCTAATACACATCATAGTAGAACATTCTGGTCTGAAATGTCTTCATTTTCTTCTTCAGATTTTCCTCCTTTAATGGTTGCTTATTTCTTTCTTATGTCATTTATTTCTACTGAGTAATATCATTAAGCCTCCATTATGATTACATTCTAACATGTCAGTTTTTCTGGTTTCCGGGTTATACAGTCGTACTTTTTGTTTTCAGAATATCCACAAGAATTATTTCACTGCTTTCTGTCCCAGTTTAATCTTTTATTTTTAGAACATGCATCATTACGGGCTGCCAAATACTGACATGACGAGGTAGGCTTTCGTCCTGTCATATTTATCGGTGTCTATGCCTAAAAACCGAGGTGGCGATCTATTCTTTAGATATATGAGTATTAATGCTCGCCCAAAATTTTTGTTTAATTTAGAATCGAAATAAATCTTGCACGTTAACAATATCCTGTGAAGGCTCGCTAGACCATTGCCTCAGGAGTATATGGGTTGCCTCCTTTGAGAATATACAAGTCTCTTAAATAGTTTTCAATATGTTGAACAAACTCCCTCATTGTCGGTTCTAATGTTTTTTATCTTTCTTCTTTTGATTCTCTACCATTCTTTAAAATTCCTTGAAATAACGTAGGACTTGATTCTTCTCCCTCAGAAGTAAACGAATGACTCCTACTAGCATCATCTAACAAACAACAGAAAGTTCTCGCTGTCCAAAAGGCGAACTCCATAGGCCCACACAGATCTGAATGTAAATCCAGCTCGTTTTTTAACTTCTATGATTTGCTAGTTACGAAACCGGCAAAGAGTCTGTTTTCCTTCACAACATACTTCGCAATTGGGATTTTGAAATATTCAAGCTTCAAATGCAAGTTGATTTCCCAGCACATTAGATATCTTTTTGTTAAGTCATTACTATTTAATGTGTCCTAATCTTGCAATTGCTGTTGCTCTATAGTTGAAAACTGCTTGCTGCCAACACCTTCTCTGACTTATTGTATTTAATTTGTACACATAGTGCCATTTTGTACATTTGCTACTCTCCAATAAGCTCATTCTATTGATTACGGATTGACAAAACATTCTTCAAAAGTAACTTTGTTTCCATTAGCTATCAAACTGGCTCAATGAATAACAAGTTGTAAGTTAGGTTAGGTATGATAAATGTACTCATTAAATGTCAAAAAACTGAGAATTATTACACTTTTGTATTGATCTGTGTATCTCCGGCACATAAAACTGGTACAAGAACGTTTATTAGACAACAATAATTTCCTTTGTATCACGTACTTGTCGAACTCGGTAATAAGCTTTCTTTATAGAACGTCATATGAGCACTAGCTTCCGAATCTATATACCAGTCTTCCGTATTAAATCTTGTTGAAAAAATGCAGCACTAAAAGCATTTTACAGATGCTTTCTTTCAGTTTAGGACACTAGTTTTTGTAACAGTGACCAGATTTTTTTGCATTTGGAGCATTTTATTGTTTCTTGACAGTTGATTGTATTGTTTTGACGATTTATACGTTGGCCCGTTATCTGTATGACCAATACTTGCCTTTTTGCTTTGACCATAAGCGACTTCTGGTATCACTGCTATCAACTTCAGCGGCTCATATCAAAGCAATTTCCGTTTTTTATGACATCAGTAATGATGGCGATCCCAGAATGTTATATTGCCATTATCATCGTGCAATTTTTTGAATAGTCCGCGCTAATAACGATTATCACGATGTCCATTCTTCATCTTATCTCAAAACCGTACCTTTTAGTCTTGTGCAGTTTCAACTTTCTGACTTTACATAACTTTGTCAAAATTGCACAATTGTCTAGTCGATTTGAAACCCAGTGTTTGAGTAAACGATTTTTTCTCGTGAATCCGCGTCATCA